>JABSTT010000792.1:5000-10254 GCA_013339685.2 Hyalomma asiaticum | reverse complement strand
CGCCTTGCGTACGGCCGACAAGGATCAGCAGAAACATGAAGTCACGGAGACAATTTACTACATGAAAAGCTCCACCGGGAGCACATGGTAAGCAGCAGAATTCTTTATCGGTATTTGTTTTTCTCTAGCCTACATGACAAGGACGTGCATTCGGCCGTACCTGTTTGAGTTGCGGGAACATGTGAGGTGTGAGTGGTAGGTATAACACTGGGCCTGGTGATTAGTGAATACATCGACGAACCGTAAACGTACAGACAGAACTGCATTGCCCGCCCGCGCATGGAAAACAGCGCCACAGGTTAATAATCAATTTTATATCTCGTAAATTTGACAAACGCATTGGTGCCTGCTGTATAGAGTTTTGGGTGAGCACGTCAGAAAGCAACTTGAATGTCACGTACGCCAACTCTAAAACCTTCTATAATCAGCAGCTCGCACTGATGTTATGACTTCTTCTAGGCACTCCTTTGGTCAGTCGTTCAAATTTGAAGCAGATTCGAGGGGCTACAACATCATGAAAACCCAAGGACTGAGTGGTAAGGATATGTCCATTGGAACATGCTCTTAGGAGTGCTTCGTTAAGTTATGCCTTATAATTAAGTCCTTTATGTTTTCGAACGTTTCTGTGCCTCGGTATTTCAGACTTTAGTAGCAGGTCTTTTAATATGATACGCCGTGAATTCTTAGGCGTTTTGCTTCTCATATTTGTAATAAGCAAGCCATACTACTAGCAGCACAGTGATGAAAGCCAAAGTTCCGTATTGTGAAAACACGTCTTAATAAAATTTGTGCCTCGCCAACATAATCTGAGGGACTAAAAAGCTACCTTCCTTTCTTGGTGCAAAGCCAAATACCAAAAATGAGACAGGTGAAATAGCTTTATTGCTTAAACATCGACGGGAGAATTTTCACACGATTGCTCGTTATTAAGTTGCCAGCGATCCATTGCTTATGCTTGCTTTGTGTTGCTGCACGAATTATGTTTTGCTAAATTATTCTTTTTTCTGTATTCATACATAACCCCGATTTGCCAGAGGCGTTACAGCAGGGGAGTTAAAAATTCGAAAAAGAAAAACATCTTCATTGACACTGCACGCTTGATCAAATATCAAACAATTCCACTGATTAATAGTTCTCACAAAAAAACGACCTGTTTTACTGCTTTTCCCCCTGCTCCTCTCTAAACATTGTTGTCACCTGTTATATTTTCCTTTATGCAACACAGCTATCCTAAACTAGTTGTAAGCAGACTGCGTTGTACACGACGCAATAATACATAATAATGTATGCGTTTGCGATTATCAATTTTTAAACTCGAATATTCAATATCAATGTTCACGTATGTGCCTTCAGTAGTAATATTATAGGTAACACATACTAGGTAGGAAAATAAATGAACGGTGAGCACAACACTTATACCTATCAGGAACATACCGCCTATAATCGGATTAAGCGAATGGTAGCAAGAACTAAAGATTATCATGGACGAATGTTGGGAGCTCCACGTGGCCAGGCCGCTGAAGCGCATTCTGAAGAGATCCACAAAGGACGCGGCCGAGAATGTTAGGGAAACACGTTTGGTTTGCTTGTTAAAAGCGTGCCGTACACCAGCACGGTTAGACGAGGTAAAACGGCGGTGCCGACCAGGTACTTGAGGATGCTAATCGCGCAGCGTTGTTCGGAGACAGTGGTATATTGTTGCGTGCTCGCTTTTGGCGGCGATAAAGTCCTGGGCACGCTAACGGAGCTTACCGGCGTACGCCTGCCTCTCCGTCACCTGGCGTAAACGCGGGATATTAATTAATGATTTCTGGTAAGGTAAGTGGATCGCACAATAAATCTTTCGAAGTATTCGAGAAATTCGAGTACCTGATTCTCGAATCCAGTACAAATATTGAAGATGTATATTTGACATATCTGGGACATTTGATTGATGAGTGGGATTTAACGTCCCAAAACCATCTCTGATTATGAGAGACGCCGTAGTGGAGGTCTCCAGAAATTTTCACCACCTGGGGTTCTTTAAACGTGCACTGACATCGCACAGCACACGTGCCTCAACATTTCGACTCCATCGAAATGCCTATTTGGGACATTCGAATGTTCGCACACAACTAATAAGTCGGAACACATCGCTTGTACATCCACATGTTAAGAAAACATCGTTCAGCATCGCGTACGAGACCAGTTCAGTATAGCATGAAACATAAAAAGCGTGATTTTATTTCATTTTTGAGGTTATAAGTCCCAGAAGCACGATGTGATGAAGACAAAAAGAAACATATCGAAACTCCAGGCAGGAAAAGGAATGCATCGTGTATTGTTGAATGGCGAACAGCCCCGCCACGGTGGTCTCGTGGTTATGGCACTCAGCTGCTGATACGAAGGTCGCGAGATCGAATCCCGGCCGCGATGGAGGCGAAACGTTGAGGCCCGTGTGCAGTGCTATGTCAGATGGTCGAAATTTCCGGACCACTCCACTACGGCGTCTCTCATAATCAGATTGTGGTATTGCGACGTTGAATCTCATAAAATCAAATTTAATGGTCAAATGGCAATCTTTCAGTGTTAGAATTAAATCAATCAAAGACCAGCCTTCAAGTACGTCGGCTGAAAGTCCATTGAATTCGCTCCCGATCATCCTGAGGGGAAAAGAATGCTGAAAACCTTTGGTTGATGGTGAAGTCCCGTTTTTTTTTTCTGACTGGTGAGAGGGTGTGGCTCGTTAGATGGCCGAATGGAGAAAATTCTCCTTCTTTACTCCTATTTTATTTCTGTAGATCAAGCAGGGATATCGACGTCCATCTATGCGACCCGTAATTGGTGCGTCGAGTTCCGCCTTGTTTTACTAACGTGCTTGTCGATGTCAACCAACTGCAAGCGTTGTACATAAGCCTGACCGATTTTAGGGGCGAAGCTCCTCTTAGTTTTATTGTCCTGCGTCAGGCGTCAGGCGTAACCGGCGTGCCGAAAGGCACGCGCTCGCCCTCGGCGCGTGCCTCCCGGCGCGTGCTTCTCTCTCTCTCACTCTTCCATCTGCTGTCTTGTGACAGAGAGAGAGAGCGAAAGGCACGCGTTGACTATGGAAACGCTCTTTCTTAGATGAACGCTCTACCAGCTCGCAAAGAAGGAGAACGTTGTCTCTCACCCGTGAGAGACAACGTTGGCGCAGGCAGCATCTCCTAGCGAGTTTCTTGATTGAGAAATACCGACTGCTCGCGTTGGAGAACCTTTCACCGGCCACCCATATATATATATAGGCACTGCACCTTGACTTGCAATGAAGTGCCGGTGGGAGATTTCACTTGTGCATAGTTGAACCATGAGCATTCGTAGCGTGCGCGTTAACTAAGTTAATCCGGAGCTCGACACGATCTACGATGAACCTCCCGAGCTTCGCCCACTCATCATCATTCACTCCGTGGATATGCTGTAATTTTTTTCGTTCTATTTGACTCCTTTATCCCTTTCCACAGCCCAGGGCAGCAAACCGGACGCGCGTTTCGTTAGCGTCCCTGCCTTTCCTTACCCGTCCCTCTATCTATCCCTCCATCTATCTGACCGATTTTTTAACACTCTCAGGCTGCGCAACATATTGCTTCTCAGACAGATACGACACTACTCACATATAGTCAATTACTGGCGGAAGAAACATTTTATACGCCGGCAGAGTAACATTTTGAGGAGGTCGTGGTAATGTTCGTCTATGGTACCTAAGTTTACTTACTGCTTTCTTTTTTAATATAAGAAATGTACACATTGCTCCTCAAGTGTGATGCGACTATGGCGCCTATAGAAACTTATCGACTTTAAACTCAGACAGGAGACTACCATTTGAACAACTGTCATATTGTAGCGGCCAGCGTTCTTTGGTGATTCGCATGAGAACTGTTCTCGAGGAGTTGACTTACATTCGCGAGATTTACCAACATTATTAAATATGTTTAGGGCTTCGTTTCATTGTATTCGGTCGGGCGGCTGGGTTGTAAATTCTGTGATATAATAATTAAGTCGTTTGACAATAGTTTAATTTTTATAGGTAATTGATTAAGCATACCACCAGTGAAAACTAAGAAATATAATAACCCCAGTACCTTTCCTACAGATGCAGCACTTGGGTAAAACATCTTCAATTGATGCCCATTCCTGTTGCGTTGACGTTGTACACTCGTGATATCGTATGTGCATAGCTGTCCTGGTAATTTTGTGAACGATAGTGAATCACACTAAGATTTGTTACTCGTGCACAAGAATCTTATGACATAGTAGTTAGGTTACTTCCGCAAGACACGGTCGCAAAGGCAAGAAATATTCTGTAGTTTTACTCGGACAATTTCTAAATCAAGAATTTATAGGATCATGCAGCAAATTTTGGATATTCCGTTTGTATGTCGTTGAATTCAGCAGTGATGATCGTGGCGTTAGATCGTGGCGACTGAGACAGAAAATCGTTCAAGTCAAATGGGTGATTCCGAAAACCGCAGCGACAGGGAAAACGACATTGACCAATATACCTCTGGAGCACGGCCGCTGGATGAAAGCGCACAGGTGCGCTTTCATCCAGCGGCCGTGTCTGGGGCTTCTAGGTCTGGTGGATACTCGCACTTTTCTGCCTGCAAGACTGTTGCTCTTGCGTAGTGAAAAGAACATTCGCTGTAGTGCACTATACATTCACTACGAAGCGTGATCCAGCCGGCGAAGAGAAAATGGACGAAATTATGGCGGATATCAGAACACCTTTGAAATTTACTTGGTGTTACGATGAAAAAAAAAACATTTTCGCACATAGATGTGCTCATTCATGTCTCAAAAGCCTTTTTTATGACTACTTTGTTGCAGTAGGTCACGCAAGGACAAGCCCATGTCGCGCATATTCGCGGGTTTGTTTTCTATCTTAATCAGATTGTGACTTCCAAACTTTCGAACTCTGATTCGATTATAAAAAATATCATCACCATATCCACGAAGTGAATGATGTTAGAGGAGCTTGCTCGGAGATGATCGGGTAACACGCGAATGCTCCGTACACATTCCTCTAACATCATGCATACACGTGGCAACGTTTTTATATGTATATTACATATGCATTGTTTATTAATTTTGGATGCGCTGTATACATTTTGATTAACTATATACACATTTGGACGAACTATATACATTATATATATACACAAGAGATGTTCTTTTACAAAGTTCAAGAGTGGCGTCCCTCGATGATCTCGGGGACTCGTTTCCCTTTAAAGATGACAGGGAA
>JABSTT010000789.1:0-10076 GCA_013339685.2 Hyalomma asiaticum | reverse complement strand
GACTTATGTGAGCAATAGCAAGGGACTATTAAAAAATTATCAGAGATTTCACGTATGCTCCATACAGGTCATCTTAGGCACATTACCAAGCCACTGTATTGTCAAAGGGTATAAGGTATCATGTAAGTACAAATCTGTGATGAAAACGACTTAGCATTCGAGGTCCGTTCGTTTGTTGGCGTTGCGAAGATGAGCTTCCCCGGAAGACGGATATCTGCTGCAGCTGTCCTTGAGATATTTCCGCGGAGGCGATGATACGAATATGGTCCCCTCTTCTTGAATGAATGTCGCGACCACCACCTGCTGGTAGCGGAGCTGTTGACCATTGTGCACGCTGGGCGATGAACCGCAGCGCGGTCTTTTTTTCGACTCGTTATTCCGTAGTTTACTTGCTTGTGGAAGCACTGCCAAAGCAGCGCTGTCCAGTCGGAAGGTGGTTGAATTTCCTCTCTCTTCGACATCGCCCTAGAAGGGGACACGCCGTGCGCGCACATTGCGACCACAGTAAGTCGTCAAGAAAAATGACGAACGCGAAGGTGTATTGGCCACCCATGTAGGGGCACTGGTCAAAAGAAAAAAAAAACGCATGCACTGTACGCCATATTCCCCACGCGACCGCATACAACGCACGAAAAGCGTCAGCGCCCACAGAAAAGGAATAACAGGGGAAGAAGGGTCGGGCGGCACAGGGGAAGGCGTTGCACAGGGAACAGCGGCATACTTTACTTTGTGCTTGGTTCGCTAGCTCGATGACCTTAGCCCGCGGACGTTTCACCGGCAGCAAACCACTCACCTGCGGCGAAAACCCGTTCGCCGAGCTGGCCGGATTTGCCATGTCGATGCTCGTGCTGCCGTATTCAAATGCCGAAGTAGAGAGGGCATTTAGTCAGCTTAACATAGTAAAATCCAAGCTGAGGAACAAGCTGAAGCCTGAAACAACAAATGCCATCCTCGTCGTAAGAGCGGGGCTGAAGCGACACCAGAAAGTTGTTTTGATTACGAACTTCCCGCGGCAGTTGTTAGTGCACTCGGGACATCTGCAACGTATGTGCAACCAAGTCACCTGTCTGGTCCCTCAACAAGTACCAGCGGTCCTGTGGAGATGGTGTCAGACGACAACAGTGGCGACGAAGACCTCGATGTGTTTTTCGTTGACCTGTGAGTTTTTTTTTTTTCATCAGTGTGAACATATATAACTTTTAGCCTCATCTGTGATGAGGTTCACCAATGACGACCACCGCAGCACTGAAGCCTCAAGTGTTCTAGTTAGACTCCTTGAAAGACTATTTTATATGTTATTTCAGCTCTCGTAGTTTTGGGGAGCTTTTAAGAATGATAAAGGTATTTATCATACGAAATTGCAGTGTTTTTTGAATAAAATAGGCCCTAGCGGGAAATTTAGCGGATATGTTTTAGAATCTAGCGGAATCTGGCGGATTTCTCATTGCTTTTTAGCGGATGTCCGACGCTCAGCGATGGCAACACTGATAGCAACTCTGTGCGAGGCGCCTTTAACTGAACACGAGTTGAATGCTGCCCTGGCCGGGGTCAAGCGCCGCAGTGCCCCGAGAGCTGACGGCATCACTTACCAGATGCTGCGAAATCTGGATACTGCGGCACGACGTCGCCTCCTGGGGTCCTTCAACGAGGTCTGGCGGAGCGGCACCCTACCTGAGGCATGGCTGGCAGCGGTGGTGGTGCCCATCTGGAAACCTGGGCGACCAGCAGCGTCCATTGGATCCTACAGGCCCGTCTCACTCACCTCTGCCGCCTGCAAGCTCATGGAAGCCGCTGTCCTGGCACGCCTGAGCTGGATCGCAGGGCAGCAGACGCCTGATTGCCTGAGCAGCAGACGGGCTTCCGCGCCACCGCTGCACCGCGGACTCCATCGCGGATGTGGTGTCGACCCTGGAGGAGGCCAAGAACTGCGGGGAGGTGGCCCTCCTCGTCCTACTGGATGTTCAGGGCGCCTTCGACGGCCTACCTCACGTGGCCATAGAGGGAGCTCTGGACAGCCTTGGCATCACGGACCGCCTCAGAGCTTTCATCACTGCTTTCCTGGCTGGGCGGACGTTGCAGGTACGCGTGGGGCACAATCAACTTGGTGCTGGCGGCTCTACCATCAATGCTGCCAGTTGACAAGCGCTACCCCACTCAGTGCTCTTTGTATGCCGACGACGTGGCACTGTGGGTTAGCGGGCCCAGGCAGAACATCGTCACCATCAGGCGGTCTCTACAGCGATCCCTGGACGCAGTCGCGGCCTTCTTCCGGGGGATAGGACTGGCAGTATCACCGACCAAGACAGTGGCGCTCATGGTCCATCCCAGGGCAGCCACCAGGACGACCTTCCGTCGGCTGGTGATCAACGGTCGGCAGATCCCATGGAGCCGGGCCTCAAGATCGACCATTGCCTCACGTGGGTGCCCGCAACAAAGTCCGCCTCCTCCAGTGCAACGAGGACGTTAACGGCCATCTCCAAACTTCAGAGCCGGGGAAGCGGCTGTACACCACGGTTGGCTCGGCAGCTTCACCAGGGGGCAGCCACGACAGTCCTGCTCTACGCTCTGCCACTGGTGCTCTTCACAGCTCACCGGCGGGAGAGCCTCGAGCGCCAACACCGGCTAGCGCTACGGCGCTACATGGGACTCTCCCGCCAGTCACCAGTGGCCGCCACACTGGCAGAGGCCCAGGCCTGGCCCGTCCCTGCTGATGCTGCGCCAGGCCCTCCACCACATCGACCGCCTCCACAGGGCCCCCGGAGGAAGTGCCCTCCTCGAGTGACTGCGCAGTCGCCCCTCTTCGCGGATGGGGCAAATCTGCACACTGTACGAGAAGATGGTGCCCCAGCGCCCTCGTCCTGTTCCACCTCCACCCCCCCACCTGCGGCCCCTGGACATCCACCTGGAGCTGGAGCGGCTCACCAAGAAGCGAACTCCGGCGTGCCACCTCCAGCAGTCAGCCATGGAGAAAATCCATGAGCGGCTGCGGGGACATCTCCTCCTATTCACGGACGGGTCAGTCCTGAACAGTCCCCGCTCGGCTGCGGCTGCCTGCGTAGTGCCGGCCACGGGCACCTCACTGGCCTGCCGCCTGCCCTTCTACGCCAGCTCGACAGCTGCCGAGCTGGCTGGTCTCCACCTGGCTGCCGACCACCTGGCCGCCACGATGCCCCAGCAGCCTGTTGCAGTCCTCAGCGACTCCTGGCCGGCCCTGCAGGCCCTCCTGCACCCAGACCGCGCCGGGTTGACTGTGGCGCTACTCCAGGCCAAGTTTGCTGCCATCGATGCCGGTGGCACTCGTCTGTCCCTCCACTGGCTGCCCTCACATGTGGGGATAGCCGGAAACGAGAAGGCAGATGCCGCCGCCAAAGCAGCCCATCGCGGTGCCCCGGTGACCACCGCTGTTGCAGCTGCCGATTTCACCAGACAGCGCATCCGGCAGCTGCTGCTGTCCATCCACCCCGACAAGCGGGTGGCCGGTGGGAAACCACCTTCACCACTCCCGGACACCGACCTGGATTGGAGTGACCGATGCCTCTTGCTGCGGCCAGGATGCACCTTCGAGGCCGACGTGCTTCACCAGCCTGCAGCAGATGTGGGGCCGACGAGACCCTGGAGCACATCATCTGCTCCTGCCCTGCCTTCGACGCTGAACGCTGTGTCCTCGTGAGGCGGTACCGGCTTCTTGGTCTGCCAGCTTCATCGGCGGACCATTTTCTCTTCCCGGCACGGCAGACTCTCCCTGCCTTGCGGGCCTTCCTGGCGTTTGCTGACGCGGCGGACCTCCGCAGGCTGTAGGGGCCGTCCAGCCCTTGTGTTTGGATGAACGGTATCTCTTGTGCAGCTCACGAACTCCCTCCCCCTCCCACTCTCTCACTCTTCCCTTTATGTCCATCTCCCCCTTCCCCCAAGGCGCTTAGCCGTGTCCCCATCATGGGCGACAAAAATTAGCATCCTTTTCCTTCCATTCAAAATCAAAATCACTACCTATGTGGTGAAACGAGACGACGACGACAACGAAGGTCGACGACCTAAGCGGCGCGTCGCGGAAAAAAAAGGGTGCACGTGGCAGAGCGGAAAAAAAGCAAGAAGAAGAAGCAGGAAGGCACGAGGATCAGGATGGCCGCCACGAAGGCAGAGGAAGCCGGCGTTCGAGGAGCGGAGGTCTGAAGAGGGCTACCCGGGCTGCAGCGCTGGACAGCCTCCTGACCGGTCCTGCGAACGTCGGTAGCCGGCGACTGCTGCCTGACCTCGCCGAGTGACCAGTGTGCCCGCTACCTACTGGTTTTGGGCTTCGGCCTTTACCTGCGCTGGGCCGACTCCACTCCGTGCTGCGTCCGAGAGCCAGAGCCGCCACCAGCGTTCGAGCTCCACACCCTCGCCTGCCCACCGCGTCCCTCAAGTCGCCCCACCGATGACTCCCGCTACCGGCGCCCAGAGAGACGTGAGCGTTCGCACGTGAATGTGACTTTGCTTTTTGAGAACTGTGCACGCTAAAGACATAATGTGTAGCCCGTGAGCCTAACTCTTCTTATTGTCTGTACATGTCCTTTGAGAACGCCCATGAATATATCTGTGTTTGCCTTACCATACCGTGTACTGCACTCATCATTCACCGCACCGCACGTGTGACGGTCCTTTCACCCTCTACAACCTACCACCTGCAGCCGGACAGTTCAAGGTGTACCCGTCCGTGTCGGCGATAAATCCGGTTTCCGTCCTTCGTCTGGTTGCACCTTTACTGTACATTGTGGGATTCCACAAAAAATTATTTGCCATGTCTCACTGTCCTCTACGTTGTATACCAGATCAATGCACCCTCTTGGTTAGTTTGACCCACCTTTTGTGACGTCTAACTGAGCTTGCACCATTCCCTTTCAATTGAGGTACCAAAAATAGTTTAGAGGCCACATCCGCTGGTGGTAGCAGATGACACTGGGTTGTGCTGCCTCAGTTAAGTACACCAGTGCTTTCGCAGGTTCACTTGCTTTGCTGCTGCACCATATGGACCATCCTGAATATACCCTCATGCATGGCTTATGACTGCTATTTCCGTGTCCACCCTGGGGAGAGTAAGTGCGGCTTTACTGATTTTCGTCGGCGAGAGGTGAGTGATAGCGCTACAAAGACTTGATGATAAAAGCTGTGAAGCAGCAAGATGCGCAGCGGCGTCTCTGGCAGCCACCAGTGGCATGTTTACTTCCAGAGTTCTGTGCAGATTTTAGGGGCGAAGCTCCTTAAGGTGTGGGTCGATCCCTCCTCCATACATAGTATGTAGCCAACTGTAGATTTATGAAGTTTTTTTTTTTCCGCTCCTGCTCTCCGTCGATCCGCTCTCGTCCGCGCGAACTTCTTAGCTCTTGCACACCCCGTGCCTATTCTTTTATTTTTCTTCATTCCCACGCCAGCGCCTTGTGCGTAGCCCTCCTCAGGGCTCACAAGGGGGTGGAGAACGTTATGTTTTTACTTTTCTCCTCTCCCCCTCCCCGGCCGGCTCCAGTGCCGTCTGAACGTGGCGTAAGCTATGGATGGCCTGAGAGAAGCGACAGGTGCTCCACTCACACAGAGTGCCCCGACTACTCGGTCGCGGGCCCTCAAACTACGTACCCGGATGGTAGACGACCACTCGGGCGACCCCACACACGATGCGGAAGCTGGCCCTTCCCGGGCACCTTCCCCCCCAACAACCTCCCCCCCCGCCGACCAACGCGGGTTGCACGGAAGGGCGCCGCCACCACTGGAGGCGCCAGTCCCACTCCCGGGGCCCATTCGGAGGAGTCTAACTCCTCGACGGACATGGCGGTCCCCTCCAATTGGGACCCCACTGAGTGGCCCACACTGCCTCAGGCTGGAATTGCTGCTGACGGTGCGCTTCCAGTCTCGCTTCCTCCTCGCGCCCCACGCCGCGTGACCCGCCACCCTCGTCGGGGGAGCCCCAGCAGCACTGGGTCCTCTGACTCCGAGGAGTCCTTCTTCTCGGAGTCTTCCAGCGAAGAGTCCGAACCAGAAAGCGAGGCTCCTGCTGCAACCCCCGCCATCACGACGGCCACGCAGACCTCGCCCATGCGCGCCTCATCCGCTCCACCCACTAATCGGTGCCCCTTCTCCTGGGAGACAAGCTACTTTCTCTCAGCCAGGGGATCTCGCCCGGCTGATGCGGCATTACCGAGCCAGCCCGGCCTGCCGGCGAACGCAGCACTGAGCTGCCCGCCCGCACCACAGCCGCAACCACAGCTGACGGCCCGCGCGACCCCTGCGGCAACGAGCACGGTACCCGCGGCTCCCTCGCCGAAGAAACAACCGGCCGCCCTGCAGCTGCCTTCTGCTTCGGTGGAGCGCAACACTTCGCCTATGCACGACGCCCCGAGTTCCGCGCATAACTCATCACAAAGTGTGCATGAACAGTCAACAAGTGAGCATAATACACAGCAACTGCGCATAATGCACAGCAAACGGCGCATAAACACCCCGACCCTTCCGGCCCCTTGCCAGCTGCAGCCAGCAAGCCCCGCCCCCCAAAAAGGGAAAGCGCGTTTCCGCGCTTGGCCCTCTTGCCACGGAGGCACACCCGCCGGCACATAATAAACCGGAATCTCGGGCAGCGGAACCAAAACAGGCGGTTGTTTGTAAACAGACTGCTGCCGGAGCTCCCTCGCAGCCTGCGGATCGGCCAGCCGCGCCGAAATCGACCAGCAACCAAAAGAAACGACGCCGCTTCCGCCCGCTTGACGGGGCACTGTCAGTCGGTGACCTGTGGGGAGACCGTCCTGTACACTCCTGTGGAGAAAAAGATGCACTTTCTCTCCACGACACGGGATGCGATCGCGGCCTATCTGGCCGGCTTCCGGGCCACGGACCGCGTCAGAGTAAACCTTCGACGCAACGTCGTCGCGGTCGACACCGTCCCGGGCGCGGATGTGCGTCCCCTCTCGTCAGTGGAGCGCATTTGTGAAGTGCCGGTGTGTGTGCGGGTCCTCTCACGCAACTCGTGCGAGGGGCTCCTCTTCGGAGTCGACCCTGACGTGGCGCAGAACATTGACTCACCTTCCGCAGCGGTCCTCTCCTGTGTTCGCAGGAGGGACTGTGTGGTTGTCCGGTTTGCGGGCACGTCACCGCCTGGCGAAATAGCCCTCTTCAAACAGAGGAAGCCAGTGCGCGCTCGTATCCCGCGTCCCCTCCAATGCGATTGCTGTGGTGTCTACGGACATGCGACATCCAACATCTATTTCTGCACAGGCATAAAGTTCAGATAGTCCCTCCTTGATCTCCCTTGCATCCTAGTCTAACAAGATGTCTAGTCGAAAACAGTTTGATCTCAAAACAGGAACCCGAATATTCCATTTTAGATCAAAGGATGATCAAACCAAGTCAGTTGTTGCGAAAGAGGTCCTATGGGAAGAAATCTCAGGGGCCGACGAGCTCGAAGCTTTCATGAAAAGCGAAGCAAAGGAAAAGCCCAAAGTAATGCTCATCGAGGATGCACGTGTCAATGTCCCTCTTTTGCATCTGGTGAACGGTGGACTTCGCCAATTCAGTCTAGATGGGAATATCGCAGCAGCTTTTCTTCACGAATTTGCCCCCAACTTCAAACAGAGCTTAGATGAGGATTTGGACTTTGATGGAATTTCAATTGGGAAGAAGGGAGGTACCATTACCCCACTTTCCTTTCTCGCTGCCGAAAAGGTGAATGAAGAATACCCTCAGTTGAGGTTAGGTGTCATTGCCCCAACCCTGTTTTCCACAGAGGTCGCAGTTTTCTTGCTTTGCTACTGCCACAGGATGGCCAGCGCCGGCCCACTGGCCACCAGTGATTATCTCGCAGAACTGGCTGAGCGTGCAACAGCACTCTTGGGGGTGTTTCCCTACTATGCTCCTGTGGACGAACTCAAAAACATCCTCGCCGCCGGTGCCACCATAGGACGTGAGTTTCTTGCATGTAAGTCATGTTCCATCATGATAGCTGCATACGACATGTTCTTTCGCACTTTCGATCAACAGAAGTACAGTTCCGTGACCATGGCGACACTCCAGTCGTACTGTCGAGACTACACGATTTTTTTTGCTCTCAAATTCATGACTGACATCACCGGGATGGAGTTCGGTGACTGGGCCCAGTGGATCTGGATCCCGGAGATACACGGGGAGATGCACAACCTGGCCAAAATCATCGGGTATGGCAAGATGAGGAAATCCTACTTTCCTTATTTGAGAAGCATGAACATAATCTCCCGGTCACCCCTAGCTGCAACTGTCTCTCCCCACCTCCACACCTTCGTCCATGCCACCGGGATTCTCCGAGGTGAAACCCGATCATTCACTGCACAACTCGTCACTGGTGGGATTCATTATCTCATTTTTAAGAATGTCCGAGTCTTCCTGGTGGCTCTTGGTTTCAGAACTGAAATCTTCCGCATAGGAGTTTTCGCTAGTGAGCAAGATGAGGAGGCCACCAAGAAGCAAGAAGAGGCCGTCAAAAAACTCCGA
This sequence comes from Hyalomma asiaticum, assembly GCA_013339685.2. Taxonomy (NCBI): domain Eukaryota; kingdom Metazoa; phylum Arthropoda; class Arachnida; order Ixodida; family Ixodidae; genus Hyalomma; species Hyalomma asiaticum. Next base: position 1,592 of record JABSTT010000789.1, on the reverse strand, counting down.
GCCATCTCAGCGGCAACCGCAGGACAACGACCCAAGATCTTCAGCCCGACTCACTGGCTGGCCTACGCAGTAGGATTTCCACGACTCAAGATCCCAGGAAGTGTGGACGCCTGCAAAGTGGTTTTGGATTGTGTGAAGGACGCTCGACCTGGGTCAGTGGCGGCCCACATGAAAGTTGAGATTCTCGAGGCGATGACGCCCTCCCCTAACGGCTCGTAAAAGGTATAATTTCCTCTCGCTCCAAACCATAATTCCCCCCCTCCTTACACTGCTTCATAATGTCGTTTTCTTCCCTAGGCGACCGCCCAGCTCCGTCCATCCGCAACTCCGGCCAGGAGCAAACCGGACCTCAACTTCCGGCATTGCCATTCCATTGTTCATGCCCCTCTAGTCACAAAGACTGTGATACTTTGTCTTGTTAACTCCATCATATACAATTCTATACCCTAGATCTCGGAACCTAGCTCCTTTCACCCAACATACCTATCTCTGAATTTTAAAATATTACAAATGTCCCTCTACTTTCCACTTATAATGTTATCCTGACGTTAACTTCCGATCCGTTTTTTTTAGCTTTTCAGCTAATTGGCTTACACAAAGGAATTTCTCTTTTGGGCAATGCCCTAGTTTTTTTTTTATTTTAGATTGGCTTACGCCCGAGGTACCATCAGGTGGAGCGAGCTTCTCCCACTTTTCTTTTAGGTTATTTTTCTCACATGGGGGATACACTTTGCAATGGACATGCGACCGCGACGTGCTTTCGCGACGTCCGGTGTCTGCGCTGCGGCGGCGGTCACGTCGCCTCCTCCTGCTCCGCACCGAAGCCGCGGTGCATAAACTGCCGCGGTCAGCATCCCTCCACTGAGCCTCAATGCCCATTTACAGCCATGTTACATATTACCATATCACCCCATTCGTCATCGCCAACATTACATCATATGCAATGGCGCTCTTTGGCCACACCTGGCCCTTGCGCCAATAAAAACCACATATCATCATCATCATCGCACTGTTTGTTTTTTTTCGTTTTACAGCGAAGGCGAAAGGAAAATCCATTCATCTCCTGTGCACAGAACCTCCTCCATTGGCTGCGCCGCCCAGTGACGTTCTCTGCGTGCCATGGTCGCGTCTTCAGTATGGGCAATGCCGACACCCCCGGGAAAGCTTTCCAGGGGTGTCGGCAATGCCCGAAATGGCCGTAGACTGTCTCGCCATCAAGCGGATTGGAGGAGAACCCTCCGGAGGAGGGTTAGCAGACGACAAAATGGCCGCCCTGGCCGCCGCTGCCCTGTTCGTGTGTGCTACCCCGATTGTTAGCGCGTTGACAAGGAAAAAGAACACGACAACCTCGAATGTTTTGTGCAGCAGTGAATAAATCTGGGCCCCGTGACGGGATAAACCTTATTCTTTCTTGCGAGACGCGAAGCTTTCGTGAAGATGCATGGTGAATGAAGCTCGGGCTAGCCGCGCTGCCAACGAAAGCCCACACCGTACATGTTCCAGCTCCGCGAGTTTTTTTCAAGCTACGTAGTAAGTGAAGTACTGTTGCCTGAACTTTTCTGTAGAAATTCACGCTGTTTCGCTTGTACGTA
>JABSTT010000788.1:0-10702 GCA_013339685.2 Hyalomma asiaticum | reverse complement strand
TATAGGTGGTTTCCTTCTTGGATTGCGAACCATTAGACCTTTCAAAGTGTTCGCCCGTTTCCATTAACGAATACAGCAGTTGCCGCACTGGTAGTGCATAAAACGTCGTTCGTAGCCACGTTTTGTTCCTGGCAAAGATTCAGGAACCGCTTACGTCCGCCTAAAGCTTAGGAGTGTGATTTGTCACTATTATTGCATTCGAAATTAGCCAATATTGCAGTGGTATTCAAAACGATGCTATGCCCAGATGAACGAAACAGTCTTTATTCACCAACACAAGGGTAACCAGAAGCATCAAAACATGAGACAATGCAGACCAATGTTTCTTGCATGAGAAATTTCATTGTGCGGACACTTAGAAGGAAATTATAAAGGGTGTATCTAATTGCTTTTCTTGTTGGCTTTGCTAACCGTTACCGTTCAAGGTGTTTCGCACGTTCTTTAACGAATACAGCAGTTGCGTACTGTAAGTGCATAAAACGTCCGTTCTTGCACTTTTGTTCCTGGCAAAGATTCAGGACCGCTTACGTCGCTAAAGCTTAGGAGTGTGATTTTCACTATATTTGCATTCGCAAATAGCCAAACATTCCAGTGTTATTCTGCGTGCTATGCCCAGATGACGGAAACGGTCTTTCACGCACACAAGGGTACCAGGAGCATCAAACCATGACATGCAGACCAATAGTTTCTGCATGAGAATTTCTTGTGTACACACTTAAGAAGGAAATCGAGGTGTATATAGGTGGTTTCCTTCTTGGTTTGCTAACCATGACCTTTCAAGGTGTTTCGCCGTTCCTTTAACGAATACAGCAGTTGCGCACTGTAATGTGCATAAAACGTCGTTCTTGCACTTTTGTTCCTGGCAAAGGTTCAGGACCGCTTACGTCGCTAAAGCTTAGGAGTGTGATTTTCACTATTATTTGCATTCGAAATAGCCAGAACATTGCAGTGTTATTCAACGAGCCATGCCCAGATGACGGAAACAGCCTTTTCACCAACACAAGGTTACCAGAGCATCAAAACATGAACAGCAGACCAGTGTTTCTGCATGAGAAATTTCCTGCTTACAAACTAAGAAGAAATCCATAGCGTATATAGGTGTTTCCTTGTTAGGTTACTAACCATGACCTTTCAGGTGTTTCGCCCGTTCCTTAACGAATACAGCAGTTGCGCACTGTAAGTGCATAAAACGGCGTTCTTGCACTTGTGTTCCTGGCAAAAGAATTCGGGACCGCTTACGTCGCAAAAGCTTAGGAGTGTTATTTTCACCATTATTTGCATTCCAAATAGCCAAATATTCCAGTGTTATTCTGCGTGCTATGCCCAGATGACGGAAACGGTCTTTTCACGAACACAAGGTTACCAGAGCATCAAAACATGACATGCAGACCAATGTTTCTGCATGAGAAATTTCCAGTGTGCACACTTAGAAGGAAATCTAAAGGTGAATATAGGTGGTTTCCTTCTTGGATTTGCTAACCATGACCTTTCAAGGTGTTTCGCCTGTTCCTTTAACGAATACAGCAGTTGCGCACTGTAAGTGCATAAAACGTCGTTTCTTACACTTTTGTTCCTGGCAAAGATTCAGGACCGCTTACGTCGCTAAAGCTTAGGAGTGTGATTTTCACTATTATTTGCATTCGAAATAGCCGAACATTGTAGTGGTATTCAACGAGCCATGCCCAGATGACGGAAACAGCCTTTTCACCAACACAAGGTTACCAGAGCATCAAAACATGAGACACGCACCAATGTTCTTGCATGAGAAATTTCCTGTGTGCACACTTAGAAGGAAATCTAAAGGTGAATATAGGTGGTTTCCTTCCTGGATTGCTAACCATGACCTTTCAAAGTGTTTCGCCCGTTCCTTTAACGAATACAGCAGTTGCGCACTGTATGTGCATAAAACGTCGTTTCTTGCACTTTTGTTCCTGGCAAAGATTCAGGACCGCTTACGTCGCTAAAGCTTAGGAGTGTGATTTTCACTATTATTTGCATTCGAAATAGCCGAACATTGCAGTGTTATTCAACGAGCCATGCCCAGATGACGGATGCGGTCTTTTCACGAACACAAGGTTACGGAGCATCAAACCATGACATGCAGACCAATGTTTCTGCATGAGAAATTTCTTGTGTACACACTAAGAAGGAAATCGAAGGTGTATATAGGTGGTTTCCTTCTTGGTTTGCTAACCATGACCTTTCAAGGTGTTTCGCCTGTTCCTTTAACGAATACAGCAGTTGCGTACTATAAGTGCATAAAACGTCGTTTCTTGCACTTTTGTTCCTGGCAAAGATTCAGGACCGCTTACGTCGCTAAAGCTTAGGAGTGTGATTTTCACTATTATTTGCATTCGAAATAGCCAAACATTGCAGTGTTACTCAACGAGCCATGCCCAGATGACGGAAACAGCCTTTTCACCAACACAAGGTTACCAGAGCATCAAAACATGAGACACGCACCAATGTTTCTGCATGAGAAATTTCCTGTGTGCACACTTAGAAGGAAATCTAAAGGTGAATATAGGTGGTTTCCTTCTTGGTTTGCTAACCATGACCTTTCAAGGTGTTTCGCCCTGTTCCTTTAACTGAATACAGCAGTTGCGTACTGTAAGTTGCATAAAACGTCGTTTCTTGCACTTTTGTTCCTGGCAAAGAGTTCAGGACCGCTTACGTCGCTAAAGCTTAGGAGTGTGATTTTCACTATTATTGCATTCGAAATAGCCAAACATTGCAGTGTTATTCAACGAGCCATGCCCAGATGACAGAAACAGCCTTTTCACCAACACAAGTTACCAGAGCATCAAAACATGAACACGCACCAATTGTTTCTGCATGAGAAATTTCCTGTGTGCACACTTAAGGAAATCTAAAGGTGAATATAGGTGGTTCCTTCTGGATTGCTAACCATGACCTTTCAAAGGTGTTTCGCCCGTTCCTTTAACGAATACAGCAGTTGCGACTGTAAGTGCATAAAACGTCGTTTCTTGCACTTTTGTTCCTGGCAAAGGATTCAGGACCGCTTACGTCGCTAAAGCTTAGGAGTGTGATTTTCACTATTATTTGCATTCGAAATAGCCAAACACTGCCAGTGTTATTCACGATGCCTATGCCCAGATGACAGAAACGGTCTTTCACCAACACAAGGTTACCAGAGCATCAAAACATGAGACACGCACCATGTTTCTGCATGAGAAATTTCCTGTGTGCACACTTAAGAAGGAAATCTAAAGGTGAATATAGGTGGTTTCCTTCTTGGTTTGCTAACCATGACCTTTCAAGGTGTTTCGCCGTTCCTTTAACGAATACAGCAGTTGCGCACTGTAAGTGCATAAAACGTCGTTTCTTGCACTTTTGTTCCTGGCAAAGATTCAGGACCGCTTACGTCGCTAAAGCTTAGGAGTGTGATTTCACTATTATTTGCATTCGAAATAGCCAAACATTGTAGTGTTATTCAACGAGCCATGCCCAGATGACGGAAACAGCCTTTTCATCAACCACAAGGTTCCCAGAGCATCAAACATGAGACACGCACCAATGCTTCTGCATGAGAAATTTCCTGTGTGCAAACTAAGAAGAAATCTAAAGGTGAATATAGGTGGTTTTCCTTCCTGGATTGCTAACCATGACCTTTCAAAGTGTTTCGCCCGTTCCTTTAACGAATACAGCAGTTGCGCACTGTATGTGCATAAAACGTCGCTTCTTGCACTTTTGTTCCTGGCAAAGGTTCAGGACCGCTTACGTCGCTAAAGCTTAGGAGTGTGATTTTCACTATTATTTGCATTCGAAATAGCCGAACATTGTAGTGTTATTCAATGAACCATGCCCAGATGACGGAAACAGCCTTTTCACCAACACAAGGTTACCAGAGCATCAAAACATGAGACACGCACCAATGCTTCTGCATGAGAACATTCCTGTGTGCACACTTAGAAGGAAATCTAAAGGTGTATCTAAGTGCTTTCCTTGTTGCTTTGCTAACCGTTACCTTTCAAGGTGTTTCGCCCGTTCCTTTAACGAATACAGCAGTTGCGCACTGTAAGTGCATAAAACGTCGTTTCTTGCACTTTTGTTCCTGGCAAAGATTCAGGACCGCTTACGTCGCTAAAGCTTAGGAGTGTGATTTTCACTATTATTTGCATTCGAAATAGCCGAACATTGTAGTGTTATTCTGCGTGCTATGCCCAGATGACGGAAACAGTCTTTTCACGAACACAAGGTTAACAGACCATCAAAACATGACATGCAGACCAATGTTTCTGCATGAGAAATTTCTGTGTACACACTAAGAAGGAAATCTGAGGTGTATATAGGCGGTTTCCTTCTTGGTTTGCTAACCATGACCTTTCAAGTGTTTCGCCTGTTCCTTTAACGAATACAGCAGTTGCGTACTATAAGTGCATAAAACGTCGTTTCTTGCACTTTTGTTCCTGGCAAAGATTCAGGACCGCTTACGTCGCTAAAGCTTAGGAGTGTGATTTTCACTATTATTTGCATTCGAAATAGCCAAACACTGCAGTGTTACTCAACGAGCCATGCCCAGATGACGGAAACAGCCTTTTCACTAACACAAGGTTACCAGAGCATCAAAACATGACATGCAGACCAATGTTTCTGCATGAGAAATTTCCAGTGTGCACACTTAGAAGGAAATCTAAAGGTGAATATAGGTGGTTTCCTTCCTGGATTGCTAACCATGACCTTTCAAGTGTTTCGCCTGTTCCTTTAACGAATACAGCAGTTGCGCACTGTATGTGCATAAAACGTCGTTTCTTGCACTTTTGTTCCTGGCAAAGATTCAGGACCGCTTACGTCGCTAAAGCTTAGGAGTGTGATTTTCACTATTATTTGCATTCGAAATAGCCGAACATTGCAGTGGTATTCAACGAGCCATGCCCAGATGACGGAAACAGCCTTTTCACTCAACACAAGGTTACCAGAGCATCAAAACATGACACGCACCATGTTTCTTGCATGAGAAATTTCCTGTGTGCACACTTAGAAGGAAATCTAAAGGTGTATCTAAGTGCTTTTCTTGTTGCTTTGCTAACCATGACCTTTCAAGGTGTTTCGCCCTGTTCCTTTAACGAATACAGCAGTTGCGCACTGTAGTGCATAAAACGTCGTTTCTTGCACTTTTGTTCCTGGCAAAGATTCAGGACCGCTTACGTCGCTAAAGCTTAGGAGTGTGATTTTCACTATTATTTGCATTCGAAATAGCCGAACATTGCAGTGTTATTCAACGAGCCATGCCCAGATGACGGAAACAGCCTTTTCACCAACACAAGGTTACCAGAGCATCAAAACATGACACGCACCAATGTTTCTGCATGAGAATATTCCTGTGTGCACACTTAGAAGGAAATCTAAAGGTGTATATAGGTGGTTTCCTTCTTGGTTTGCTAACCATGACCTTTCAAGGTGTTTCGCCCGTTCCTTTAACGAATACAGCAGTTGCGCACTGTAAGTGCATAAAACGTCGTTTCTTGCACTTTTGTTCCTGGCAAAGATTCAGGACCGCTTACGTCGCTAAAGCTTAGGAGTGTGATTTTCACTATTATTTGCATTCGAAATAGCCAACATTGCTAGTGTTATTCAACGAGCCATGCCCAGATGACGGAAACAGCCTTTTCACCAACACAAGGTTACCAGAGCATCAAAACATGAACACAGCACCAAGTTTCTGCATGAGAAATTTCCTGTGTGCACACTTAGAAGGAAATCTAAAGGTGAATTAGGTGGTTTACCTTCCTGGATTGCTAACCATGACATTTAAAGTGTTTCGCCCGTTCCTTTAACTGAATACAGCAGTTGCGCACTGTATGTGCATAAAACGTCGTTCTTGCACTTTTGTTCCTGGCAAATGATTCAGGACCGCTTACGTCGCTAAAGCTTAGTAGTGTGATTTTCACTATTATTTGCATTCGAAATAGCCGAACATTGCAGTGGTATTCATGAGCCATGCCCAGATGACGGAAACAGCCTTTTCACTCAACACAAGGTTACCCAGAGCATCAAAACATGACACGCCCCAATGCTTGTTGCATGAGAAATTCCTGTGTGCACACTTAGAAGGAAATCTAAAGGTGAATATAGGTGGTTTCCTTCCTGGATTGCTAACCATGACCTTTCAAGTGTTTCGCCCGTTCCTTTAACGAATACAGCAGTTGCGCACTGTATGTGCATAAAACGTCGTTTCTTGCACTTTTGTTCCTGGCAAAGATTCAGGACCGCTTACGTCGCTAAAGCTTAGGAGTGTGATTTTCACTATTATTTGCATTCGAAATAGCCGAACATTGCAGTGTTATTCAACGAGCCATGCCCAGATGACGGAAACAGCCTTTTCACCAACACAAGGTTACCAGAGCATCAAAACATGACATGCAGACCAATGTTTCTGCATGAGAAATTTCCTGTGTGCACACTAGAAGGAAATCTAAAGGTGAATATAGGTGGTTTCCTTCCTGGATTGCTAACCATGACCTTTCAAAGTGTTTCGCCCGTTCCTTTAACGAATACAGCAGTTGCGCACTGTATGTGCATAAAACGTCGTTTCTTGCACTTTTGTTCCTGGCAAAGATTCAGGACCGCTTACGTCGCTAAAGCTTAGGAGTGTGATTTTCACTATTATTTGCATTCGAAATAGCCGAACATTGCAGTGGTATTCAACGAGCCATGCCCAGATGACGGAAACAGCCTTTTCACCAACACAAGGTTACCAGAGCATCAAAACATGAGACACGCACCAATGCTTCTGCATGAGAAATTTCCTGTGTGCACACTTAGAAGGAAATCTAAGGTGAATATAGTGGTTTCCTTCCTGGATTGCTAACCATGACCTTTCAAGTGTTTCGCCCGTTCCTTTAACGAATACAGCAGTTGCGCACTGTAAGTGCATAAAACGTCGTTTCTTGCACTTTTGTTCCTGGCAAAGGTTCAGGACCGCTTACGTCGCTAAGCTTAGGAGTGTGATTTTCACTATTATTTGCATTCGAAATAGCCGAACATTGTAGTGTTATTCAAATGAAGCCATGCCCAGATGACGGAAACAGCCTTTTCACCAACACAAGGTTACCAGAGCATCAAAACATGAGACACGCACCAGTGCTTCTGCATGAGAACATTCCTGTGTGCACACTAAGAAGGAAATCGAGGTGGTTTCCTTCTTGGTTTGCTAACCATGACCTTTCAAGGTGTTTCGCCCGTTCCTTTAACGAATACAGCAGTTGCGTACTGTAAGTGCATAAAACGTCGTTTCTTGCACTTTTGTTCCTGGCAAAGAATTCGGGACCGCTGAGGTCGCAAAAGCTTAGGAGTTATTTTCACCATTATTTGCATTCGGAATAGCCAAATATTCCAGTGTTATTCTGCGTGCTATGCCCAGATGACGGAAACGGTCTTTTCACGAACACAAGGTTACCAGAGCATCAAAACATGAGACACGCACCAATGTTCTTGCATGAGAAATTTCTTGTGTGGACACTTAGAAGGAAATATAAAGGTGTATCTAAGTGCTTTTCTGGTTGGTTTGCTAACCGTTACCTTTCAAGGTGTTCGCCTGTTCCTTTAACGAATACAGCAGTTGCGTACTAGTAGTGCATAAAACGTCGTTTCTTGCACTTTTGTTCCTGGCAAAGATTCAGGACCGCTTACGTCGCTAAACTTAGTAGTGTGATTTTCACTATTATTTGCATTCGAAATAGCACGAACGTGCAGTGGTATTCAAACGAGCCATGCCCAGATGACGGAAACAGCCTTTGTCACCAACACAAGTTACCAGAGCAGCAAAACATGAAACACGCACCAATGTATGCCTTGCATGAGTAAATTTCTTGTGTGGCAACACGTAGAATGAAATATAAAGGTGTAATTAAGGTGCGTTTCTTCGTTGGCTTTGCTAACCAAGTTACCGTTCAATGTGTTTCAGCCTGTTCCTTAACGAATAACAGCAGTTGCGTACTGTAAGTGCATAAAACGTCGTTCTTACACTTTGTGTTCCTTGCCAAAGATTCAGGGACCGCTTACGTCGCGAAAGCTTAGTAGTGTGAGTTTCAACTATTATTTGCATTCGAAATAGCCGAACATGTGCAGTGGGTAATTCAAACGAGCCATGGCCCAGGATGACAGGAAACAGCCTTTCACCAACACAAAGTTACCAGAGCGATCAAAACATTAGACACCGCACCATTGTTCTTGCCATGAGAAATTTCTTGTGTACACACTAAGAAGGAAATCGAGGTGTATATAGGCGGTTTCCTTCTTGGTTTGCTAACCATGACCTTTCAAGGTGTTTCGCCTGTTCCTTTAACGAATACAGCAGTTGCGTACTGTAAGTGCATAAAACGTCGTTTCTTGCACTTTTGTTCCTGGCAAAGATTCAGGACCGCTTACGTCGCTAAAGCTTAGGTGTGATTTTCACTATTATTTGCATTCGAAATAGCCGAACATTGTAGTGTTATTCAACGAGCCATGCCCAGATGACGGAAACAGCCTTTTCACAACACAAGGTTACCAGAGCATCAAACATGAGACACGCACCAATGCTTCTGCATGAGAAATTTCCTGTGTGCACACTTAGAAGGAAATCTAAAGGTGAATATAGGTGGTTTCCTTCCTGGATTGCTAACCATGACCTTTCAAAGTGTGTTTGCCCGTTCCTTTAGAATAGAGCAGTTGCGCGCAATGTAGTGCATAAGCGTCGTTTCTCTCACTTTTGTTCCTGGCAAAGCTTCAGGACCGCTTACGTCGCTAAAGCTTAGGAGTGTGATTTTCACTATTATTGCATTCGAAATAGCCAAACATTGAAGTGTTTATTCAACGAGCCATGCCCAGATGAAGGACACAGCCTTTTCATAACACAAGGTTCCCAGAGCATCAAAACATGAGACACGCACCAAGGTTCTGCATGAGAAATTTCCGTGTGCACACTTAGAAGGAAATCTAAGGTGGATATATGTGGTTTCCTTCTTGGATTTGCTAACCAGACCTTTCAAGGTGTTTCGCCGTTCCTTAACGAATACAGCAGTTGCGCACTGTAAGTGCATAAACGTCGTTTCTTGCACTTTGTTCCTGGCAAAGATTCAGGACCGCTACGACGCTAAAGCTTAGAGTGTGATTTTCACTATTATTTGCATTCGAAATAGCCCAAACACTGCAGTGTTACAACGAGCCATGCCGCAGATGACAGAACCAGCCTTTTCACCAACACAAAGTTACCAAGCATCAAAACATGACACGCACCATTGTTTCTGCATGAGAATTTCCTGTGTGCACACTAAGAAGGAAACGTAAAGGTGCATTAGGTGGTTTCCTTCTTGGTTCTGACCATGACTTTCCAAGGTGTTTCGCCCTTCCTTTAATGAATACAGCATTGGCGCACTGTAAGTGCATAAAACGTCGTTTCTTGCAGTTTTGTTCCTGGCAAAGAATTCAGGACCGCTTACGTCGCAAAAGCTTAGGAGTTTCATTCTCGTATTATGTGCATCGAAATAGCCAAACATTGTAGTGGTATTCACGAGCCATGCCCAGATGACGGAAACAGCCTTTTCATCAACACAAGTTCCCAGAGCATCAAAACATGAAACACGCACCAATACTTCTGCATGAGAATTTCCTGTGTGCACACTTAGAAGAAATCTAAAGGTGAATATAGGTGGTTCCTTCCTGGTTGCTAACCATGACCTTTCAAGTGTTTCGCCCGTTCCTTTAATGATGCAGCAGTCGCGCACTGTAAGTGCATGTAACGTCGTTTCTTGCACTTTTGTTCCTGGCAGATTCATTACCGCTTACGTCGCTAAAGCTTAGGAGTGTGATTTTCACATTATTTGCATTCGAAATAGCTGGACATTGTAGTGTTATTCAACGAGCCATGCCCAGATGACGGAAACAGCCTTTTCATCACACAAGTTCCCAGAGGCATCAAAACATGAGACACGCACCAACGTTTCTGCATGAGAACATTCCTGTGTGCACACTTAGAAGGAAATCTAAAGGGTATGTAGTTGTTTTCCTTCTTGGGTTGCTGACCATGACCTTTCAAGGTGTTTCGCCCGTTCCTTTAATGAATACAGCATGTGGCGCACTGTAAGTGCATAAAACGTCGTTTCTTGCAGTTTTGTTCCTGGCTAAAAATTGAGGACCGCTTACGTCGCAAAAGCTTAGGAGTGGATTTTCACTATTATTTGCATTCGAAATACCCGACATTGTAGTGTTATTCAACGAGCCATGCCCAGATGACGGAAACAGCCTTTTCAACCAACACAAGGTCGCCTAGCATCAAAACATGACAGGCACCAATGCTTCTGCATGAGAAATTTCCGTTGGCAACTAAAAGGAAATCTAAAGTGAATATAGGTGGTGTCCTTACTGGTTTGCTAACCATGACCTTTCAATTGGTTCCGCCCGTTCCTTTAATGAATACAGCAGTTGTGCCTGTAAGTGCATAAACGCGTCGTTGCACTTGTGGTTCCTAGCAAAGAATTTGGCACCACTGCCTTCGCAAAGCTTGAGTGTGATTTTCCCCAATATTCCATTAAAATAGCCAAACATTGCAGTTATTGAACGGCCATGCCAGATGACGGAAACAGCTTTTCACAAGCACAAGGTTAGTAGATCATCAAAACATGACACGCACCAATGTTTCTGCATGAGAAATTTCTTGTGTGCACACTTAGAAGGAAATCTAAAGTGCATCTAAGGGCTT
>JABSTT010000784.1:0-10280 GCA_013339685.2 Hyalomma asiaticum | reverse complement strand
CAGTTGTCACGTCAATTGAGTGCCGAAATAACTATACTCTCGCACATTCAAAACTCACAGACGGCAATGTATCGACGAAATCTAGTAGAAAGACATTTATTTCCCCACCACTGCGAAGACTCGTCACTTGCGCACGCTACCTCCTTGATGGCGATTTCAAAATAAAGTATAATGATCGATGTACACATGCGCATGAAATGCTGTAAAGAATTCGTGATAGAAGGCGCAGCCGGGAACAGGGGGCAGCATACTTGAGCTGAAAACGACGCTATAACAAACACATTTCTTGAAACCCTTTATCAATTGATCGTGGCGTTGTCCTGATAAACACCGGAAGACTCTCTCCAACTTAACGTGCTAGTAAACACGACATTTTAGTATATATCTCGTATTTATGGTTTCCTCACCTAAACTTACCTGTTCACTACGTAATACAGGCGCTGCTTTCACTAAATTATCGATATATTTGCAGGAAGAACAGAGATTCGCCTACGATTGTGATTCTAAGCAGCTCCAGACCTATCTGTCCTAAACATATTACCACTTCTTTTTTAAAAGAATTAAGCCTATTGCGTTACAGAAAAAAATTACAGCATATCCACGGAGTGAATGATGATGAGTGGGCGAAGCTCGGGATGTGCATCGTAGATCGTGCCGAGTTCCGGATTAATTTAGTTAACGCGCATGCTACGAATCCTCACGGTTCAACTATGCACAATGCACAAGTGAAATCTCCCACCGGCACTTCATTGCAAGTCAAGATCCAGTGTATATATATGGGTTTTGCCGGTGAACGCTTCTCCAACGCGAGCAGTCGGTATTTCTCAATCAAGAAACTCGCTAGGAGACGCTGCCTGCGCCAACGTTGCCTCTCGCGTTTGCCGGGGCAGTGTCGAGTTTGCCGGGGAGCGCGTGGCTCCCGGCGCTCGCGGCGAGGGCGAGCGCCAGGTGCCACGCGCTCGCCCTCGGCGCGTGCGTGCGCTCCAGCAGGCACGCGCCGGTGGCTACCTACTACTAACTACTACTACTACTACTACTACTACTACTACTACATACATCGGGGACGCACGAAATGGCTGCTAATGGGGAATGAGAGACAGAAGAATTCGGCTTTTAGTTAACGCGCACGCTGCGAATTTTTCATTGTTCAACAACGCACAGGAGAAATCTCCCACCGGCACCACCTTGGAGGTCAAAGCGTAAGACTGGTTACGCACTACTACGACTACGACGAGGGACGAACGGGTGCCGCTTTAAAGGAGTACTGACACGAATTTTTGACATTCTCGTATTATTGCTGTAAATGAAAGCACTGGCGTGGAGAACTCTAAAAAGAGCATCATGGTGCCTCACAAGGCAATGAATATATTTTTAATACAGCTTCGTTAAAAGCCCACTTTCTGTTTCGATTTCGAGGGGGCGGTTTCTTAGTGACGTGTCAACGTAGTTGGACGTACGTCTGAGCACGTAGGGACAGCGATTCATGATAGCGCCGCTGCAAATCTGTTGCCTAAGGTCAATTACACGTGGGGCACGCAAACAACGACCATTTCACGGTCGTCCAGTGACTCTGACAGTGATTTCGGCGATTTTTAATAGACTGTGCCCATGCGTCATCGTGGTGTCCGTTGCGCTGTGGCTGGCTTGCAGTGCTGGGCGACGAAAACTTTAAAACCAAACTAAAATATTTTGTACGTGTTTCCTGGCTTCCGTGTGTGGAGGACGTTAACAACACGTGGCTGGAAAACGAAAAATGTACATTTTGAGCTGCCACAAAATCGTGTCAGTACTCCTTTAAAGGGACCGTCTACCGTCGTTCATCGCTGTCCTGTATTTTGGCTCAATAGAAAGCGTACCTTTCGAAGTGTCCCAGCGTGCAGTGGTTTCTCCAGAAAATGAATAGAAATTATTAAAACACAATTTTTTTATCTACGAAGTCGCTCCTTTCCTAGTGTAGGCATGCCCGCAACACTGGGTACCGCGCATGATGCGTCGTCGTCTCCCTGGAAACCCTTTCGGGCGCGGGAGGCATCTCAACGCGAACCGCCTTCAAGGTCGACATTCCAGAGGCGACGACGAGGAGGAGAGGCGAGGGAAAGTCGGCGCGCGGGGGTGCGTCTCGGACATGCAGCGCCGCATGCATGACAAGCGCAGAACTACGCGCCTCCGCAGGCAGGCGAATTCGAAGGCAGCGCTACCTGCAGCACCCCGAAAGCAGCGAAAAAAAGAAGAAATTGCTCTTGCACGCTATAACAAGTTCTCTCATAGGGTGAAGTACGCTTGTAACACACACATAATAGTTTTTCAGCAGCGTATGCATACCTGCGTGGGCTGGTTCTCGTACACTCGGAAATTGACAAACACGCTGTTGGGTGTCGCTAGCGGCGTTTTTTGCACCACTTTCAGAGCGAAATTAAAAACATAATTCCTTTTTTGTGAGGTGAAAGCGTGCTCGTTCCCGTAAATGTGACGCACGATCTGCCCAATTTTACCACAATCTTAAAAAATTTTCTGAGCGGTAGACAGTCCCTTTAAGGAGCTTCGTCCCTAAAATGCCGTCCTCATTAACGTGGTAGGCCTCCAGAAACATGGTTTTGTCTCCACTATAAACTTACAAACACCACCATCCCGACCCTTGCAGGAATAATTACTGACACATTTATTCAACTGAAAAACGTGGTAAAATATCCCTTGACATTGCAAAAGCTTTTAGGGGCGAAGCTCCTTAAAGCGGCACCCGTTCGTCCCTCGTAGTCGTAGTCGTAGTGCGTAACCAGTCTTACGCTTTGACCTCCAAGGTGGTGCCGGTGGGAGATTTCTCCTGTGCGTTGTTGAACAATAAAAAAAATTCGCAGCGTGCGCATTAACTAAAAGCCGAATTCTTCTGTCTCTCATTCCCCATTAGCAGCCATTGGCATGTTCCAGTAGGAAACGTTAGTAGAAGTAGAAGTGTTAAAAGCCGACTTCTGCTGTCTCTCATTCCCAGTAGCAGCCATTGTTTACCTCCAAGGTAGTGCCTGGTGAGATTTCTCCTGTGCGTGATTAAACAATAAAAATTTTGTTCAAAACGCCGTTGATTGATGAAATAAACCAACGAAAGACGCCAGATGTTTTCTAAAAGCAAAATGAAAAGACGCCAGATGTTTCTAAAGCAAAACGAAAAGACGCCAGCTGCTTAAGGAAAGACGCCAGATGTTTCTAAAGCAAAACGAAAAGACGCCAGCTGCTTAACGAAAGACGCCATTTAATCAATCGTTTCACGTCATTTTTATCAGGCGAATTAACGGAAGAAATTTCACGGTTTAACCGATGATTACTTCCAGGAGCTTCGCCCAATCTCATCATCATTCACCTCGTGGATATGCCGTCAATTTTTTTTTTATGCGGTTTGCCACTTCACAATTCTAGCAAGATAAATTAAAAATCCACGGTGCTGTCCCCTAACGCCAGTTTAATCCTGCAGTTACTTCGAGGCATGCGGAATGCAAGTTACGATGGATAAATCTGATCTGGAACTCAATGAAGTGAACTCCGGAGTGTTGAGATGTCCCTACTTCGCGCAAAGGGGGGAGGGGGGGGAGCGGTTCTACGCCGCAACACTTCACAAGTACTACAACTACGGTACGGCTCCGTTCGAAATGCAACGCCCACCCCCTTTGGCCACACACCTCAACAGCCATTTAACGAAACCGGATTCGTGCTGGGGCCGGGAAGAGGCAACAGGCTTAATTAAGTAAAAAAAGCATGGAATTTAATATGTGAACATGATCAAATTATACAATTAACAATTAATAGCCAACGTAATGATGCAAGGCCAACAATGAGCAACGTAGACGCCTAGTGCAGCACAGGAATTAACATGGGAAACAAATTCGCCAACGAACGGCCGATACAATGGGCAAAACAGATAAACTAACGGCGCAATGTCTTAAGTACGCTTGCTGCCGTCAACGAAAGGAACGCTTATCTGGGTGGACTCCATCGGTACATAGGTCTCGTCGTCGGCTTGTGGACTGGTGCCTTGTTAGAAACTCGGGTGTCGACATCAAATAGCAGTAGCTCACGGATTCTCACCGATCATTGCTGCTCGCATCATGCTCTCGCAGACTACATCGTCTCTCCGAGGTTAGAGAGCCGAAAGGCCAGGCTCGCAGAAGGGATCGCTAATGAAGCTTACTTCTTCACATGACGGAAGGTCACTGCCTATTTTCGAGTCTCTCGAATCTCCAAAATTCCGCCCTGTCCTCTGTGCTGAGAGGAGTTTTTCTTCCTGACAGCCCCGCCTCACCAGGGCTTCTATCCAATGGTTGTCTACGGCAACGTCGCCGATAGATAACGCACCACTCCAACCCGCCGTGCGACTATTGTTTTGGACTCGTCTCCACAGTGTAACGCAGTACAAGCTCCTCTCGAAAAATGTAGAAAGCAAAATATAAACATACACAAACTCGACATTCGGACAGGACGTCAGACAGCCTAACCAGCGACACTTGTGTACAGATTACCATAACGAGTGTTAGCTACCACCGCTTCCATTCCGAAACACTCCAGCGGCAAGCAATTTGACACCGTCTAGGCGCCCTCACGCTGGAAGCACCCGGTGACAAGACGCGCCTGTCGGCAGTTACTCCTTTGTCGCTGGTCAAGTGTGCGCGTCCGAGAATCAGTTCTGCTTATTGCATTGCACGGTGATCGAAACATACCGGGGACGTTCGTTGGCTTTGTTCAAGCACTTATGAGCGCGCTGGGTACGCTTTGGCTTCGGCATTCTGTCGTCTTCAAGGTCGCCGCCTAATGCATGTTGTCATCTGGAGCCGCCGCGCAAACTGCAGCTCTGCTGTCAAAGCGCGGTTTCCGCAAAACTCGCGTCTAACGAAAGCGCCAGCGATTCTCTGACCGCAGCGGGAGCCGGAAAACAGCATTGCAGAAGGCCAAAAATTCCCGCCACCCCCGTTCCCGTGTCTCGCCCCGCCGATGCCCGAAGGGGCATCGGCGGGGCGAGACACGGGATGGCACAAGTATTGGTATTAGGTCCAATATTTCCTGTATCAATGACGTTCGCCATAACCTTTCAACTTCACAAATGTACTCACAAGATGCAGCACCAGCAATGACAAATGCTAGATTATCAATAGGCACATTTAGCGTGTCCGGTAAACCGCTATACGCAAGCGTTTCGCGTAGAGCGGAATACCGGGCGGGGCGGCGTATTTTCTTAACATATCCGGAGCAATGCACAGACGCCGCTATTGGCTGCACGCGAGGCCACGTCAGCCCGCCTACGCATTTCCGGTAAATGTTTGTTTACAGTCGCACATGCCGGCAGCCGGCAGAGAGAGTAGCCTGCACGGGAAGGCTGCCGGCATTTTATCGCTGCCGGCGCATTTCCTGCTATAGCTATTTTAAGCGTGTCCGTGGTTCGCCCGTGTCACTGGAGGGCCCGTTGACATACGTCGCCGCTTCGCGGTGCGCCTTCGGCGCTCTCACTATTTTGCTCGTGTCACTACTGCCAGAGCCAGGCGCGTCAGCGACGGGCGCTGGCGCGCCCGCCGCTGAGACCCAACGGCGATTGCGTTTTTAAAAGAACATTACGGCGGCTCCTTCGGAGCAGTTGTGTTAGTAATAATAGTTCCCCCCGAGCGCCGAGAGTCTCGTAGCCCCTCGATAATCTCTACTTCACCCCGAAAGAGAGAAAAAACCAAAACAAAAAACACACACATGCGCATCCGACGTCTTTCTTTCTTTTCCCTCCTTCCCACGGCTCTCAGCGCCCCCCCCCCCCCAAAAAAAAAAAAAAAAGGATGAAAGAGCAGCACCTAGCACTCACACAGCAAGCGTCAAACCAGCGTCTCTTGCGCACCGCGTTCACCCTTAACTGGCGAAGGTTTGAAAACCCACCAGCCGAAAGGAAAACAATCAATCGAAGGCGACGCAACCCAACCCCCCACCCCGCGTTCCTACAGAACGACGACCGTCGTCGGAGGCGGGCACTGCGCGACTGCTGTAAGCAAAAACCGGAAATGCGTAGCGGGCGGCTCTCACCAGAGTTCTTCAATCATACCAGTTACCAAACTCCCCATAGGCCCCATGTATCAAAATCCGGACACGCCAAGGGCCAAAACTGCGGAGGTTAGCAGATTGTCGCGCCATCTGTCGACACAGAAACCAACTAATAAATGCTATGTTGGTGTGTTTTCTGTTATGGAGCGCAGAAAGCACAGAAAGCTCCGCCGCGTTAATGAAGCTTATGCAAACGATGTTGCGCACACAGAAAATCCGTCAATTCGCCGTGATTCTGGCGTCCCTGGCGTCTTCGCCAGAACAAGAAAATTCACTGACCTTGTGCCGTCGCTTCTGCTTCTGCACGAACACTTAGGGTTCACGAAGTGTTTTGTCCGTGCTGACTGCTCTCACGAAAGAAGCAGGGAATGGTCTGTTCGGCTGCCGAGGCCGCTGGTGAAAGAACAAGAATGCAGAGCGTGTCGTCTGCAAGCGAAAAAGCGGATGGTGCAAGTCGACGATCCGAGTGCAGGCGAATTGCAATGTAAGGCGCCTCTATCTCTCGCTGCTTTCTTCTGCCCCTCTTTAGCCGCGTGATAAGAGAGCCATTAACAACTGTTACGGTGCTCCAACGTTTGTGGCCGCCACTTTCATGCAATAAACATCGCCTCCGAGATCCGGTGAGTGTAGCGTTTCCAGTTACGGCTCCCAGATGGGGCGACAGTCTGCTAACCTCCGCCAATTTGGCCGTCGGCTTGTCCAGATTTCGGAACACAGTTTGGCAACTGGTATGATTGAAGAACTTTGGCTCTCACGACGTGGGGCTCGCGTGCTGCCAATGGCGGCGCAGAACGCGTCCTGTGCATTGCTCCGGATATGTAGTGAAATTACGCTACCGGGCGTAAACAGCGCATGGCCGACTGACCGCCCGCCGCTTCGAATCTTTCAAGTGGTCGTCGCGCGCTCTGCAGCCCTTAAGTAACTAACTGACGGTTGTACTTGCCTTAGCTTTGTATCATGCACCTTCGGCAGTAAAGTATCCGTGATGATTCAAGGCCGTTTCTGAAAGCCAGACTGAAATTATCGAAGCTGTAGGCTTAGCGAGTGGCTTCCAGAGTCTCGGAGGACATATAACGCGGGTTTGCTTGTTCTGTTTATCCCCCATAGCTGGCGCCACTTCACTGCGAAAAACAATGCTACACGCTATCCGGTATCCACTAAACCTTTGCGTATACCGGTTTACCGGGCACGCTAAATGTCCCTAATTACTACTAGCCGTATCTCACTGGTTTTTGCAAACTGAAACGTCATATATTTTAACCTCACGCGATCGCTTGCTACACTGAGTTGACAATATTACATGCCTAGCGATCAATTTAGACACATGTAGGTATTAAAAAAAGTTTGTAAAAGAAAGCTTTCTTATGGTTCTTACACGGTCGCCTACGCCTGGCAATATTTTCCCTACGACCTTCATCGGGCTTTGTAAGTTTTCTTTTTTTTTCTTATTTCACTTTCACTTAGGTTGCTGTTCAAAAACAGGGCGGCTGGTGTAAATAACTTATTTGGATGCCTTAGTAAACGAGGACCAAGAATAGTGGGTTTTCTTCTGCCTTACAGAGAAGTAATATCCCGTTCAGTGAGTTACATGTTACAGACATGCCATATTTTCATCCCCGATTCCGCGCACCAGGCAAGCAAATAATTGTAGTGCATACAACCCTCAACTGTAACTATTCCAAACGTGCTTTAACTTGGAATTGAATTAACAGTTGCGAGAAATTTTCGTATTTCATGCATCTAAACTGCAGTTTCTTCGAAGTAAAGCGTTCTGAAAAATCTATTTACTTGAATGAGCAGAGGCTCGATGTGGCCAAGTTTGATTTGTACGTGTTCTTTTTTTTTGTGCCCGTTGTCTTGCGCTCTTTTTTCTTCATGGAACTCGCTTTTTTTTTTGTCCCCGTTCTCTTGCGCTCTTTTTTTCTTCATGGAACTCGTTTGCACTTGTGCTTGAAAATGTAGCCTTCTCTGTTCGAGTTGCTCGAGCAAATGCTAGCCGAAAAAGGTGTTAGTATAAAAAGAGTTTTACTCATTTTCTTTTCCCATTGGCTGCTCATTGATTGACTCATTTATTGATTGATCGATCAATCGTCTCGGCGACTATTTCTTTCGGCTGTTATGTTTACAACGCTGTACATTGTATTCAAGAAGTGAAATGATTTCAAATTAATTTCCTGGCTTGCTGAAATTAATAAGGCATCGTATGAATTAATAAGGCATCGTAAGCAACAGCAATGGGCTATAAAAATATTAAGAGATAATTCACATATAATCCATGCAGGTCATTTTAGGCATATCACAAGGCCACTGCATTGACAGAGGATATATAAGGTATCATGTAAATACAAATCAGTTGAAGAAAAGGACTTAGCGTTGAAGGTCTCGCTCGCTTGTTGCCGCTGCAAAGATGGGCTGCCCCAGAAGACGGACAGCCGCTACTGTCCTTGAGACATACTGCCGCGAAAGCGACGATACGAATACGGTCACCTGCACCTCTTCTTGAATGAACGTCGCGACTACCGCCTGCTCGTAGCGGAGCTGTTAACCGTTGTCCACGTTCGGCGATGAGCCGCAGCGCACTCTTTTTGTCGACTCGGTATTCCGTAAGCAGTGCTGTCCAGTCGGAAGGTTGGTTGAAATTTCCTCTCTCTGCAGCATCGTCCTCGGAAGGGGACACGCCGTGCGCGCACATCGCGGCCATATGTGAGTCGTCAAAAAAAAATAATAATAATAACGAAAGCGAAGCTGTATTGGGCCACCCATGTAGGGGCACTGCTCAAAAAGAAAAAAAAACCTGCACTGTACGCCATATTCCCCAAGCGAGCGCATACAACGCACGAAAAGCGTCAGCGCTCAACAGAAACAGGAATAAGAGGGGAAGGAGGGTCGGCCGGCACAGGCGAAGGCGTTGGACAAGGAACAGCGGCATACTTTACTTAGTGCTTGGTTCGCTAGCTCGATGACCTTAGCCCGCGAACGTTTCACCTGCAGCAAAACCACGCATGTCTCCTGGTACGCACACTCGCCATATTCTTCCATCACCACAGAGAGCTAACTGTCAACAGATTGCAGAAGCGTCCGTGTGCTGCTCCGCAGTGCTGCAAAGACTGCAAGCTACACTTTGCGGCTGGTATCGTAACATTCTTTGCGGATAAATGACAGGCGCCCCTCGTTTGCCATCACGGTTTCCTACCTACAAACGACACTCCCCTCCCCCTTCCCATAGAGTGACAAGCCAACTTCTTTTGTGCGTTGAAAGAGTCGCGTTCTTCGTTTTCAAGCCCACCACTGAGACGGGGATGCCCATAGCCGAACCTTCCCAGAATAAGCACCTTTGTTCGTATATGTATAGATAGGCAGTGGGGCACCGGCTGGAAGAATTTCGGGGGGGGGGGGGGGGGGGGGCTTCAGCCCGGTCAGCCCATGCCTGCCTACGCCACTGGCACCTACTGCTTTCCAAAGTATGATGTCTCGAATCCTTCGCAATTGTCCGGGTGTCCTCTTTTACATTGACGATGTCATTATTTTTGATAAATCAGCTGAGGAGCACCTAAAGAACTTGGAGGCAGTGTTACAGCGTATCTAAGACGCAGGTCTGAAGCTCAACAGCAAATGTGTGTTTGGAGTTCAGGAGCTCGAATTCTTGGGCCACAAGGTGACACCTTGCGGTATTTCGCCACTCTCAGGGAAAGTGGACGCAATTGTGGAAACCCCAGTTCCAAGAAATGCCGCTGAACTCCGCTCCTTTCTTGGGTTGGTGGAATACTACGCCAAGTTTGTGCCACACTTGGCCGAGATGGTGGAACCAATAAGGGCTCTTCTTAGGAAAGGCGAAACCGTCACCTGGTCTGTTGAGGTGGATAACAGTTTCCGCGCGGTAAAGGCGGTATTATCTTCAGATCTTGTCTTGCACATGTTTGATCCTGCGCTTCCAATCATTTCCACTGATGCATCCGAATGTGGTCTAGGAGCAGTCCTCCAGCAGCACGCCGGTAATAAGCTTCGTACTGTTGCTTTTGCATCACGCACGCTATCTCCGGCTGAAAGAAAGTACGCAGTTGGTGAGAAGGAAGCACTTGCATGCATTTGGGCATGCGAACATTGGCATGCATACCTGTGGGGACGGAGCTTCACTCTCCGAACAGACCATCAGGCCCTCGTTTCGCTTCTGTCTTCGCAGGGCTCAGGCCGACGCCCACTTAGGATTGCACGTTGGTGCA
>JABSTT010000783.1:0-10212 GCA_013339685.2 Hyalomma asiaticum | reverse complement strand
ATTTTCTTTTGTATCGAGCCTTGCGTAAATACCGCGTTTATTTGTGTTTGTAAAATGCATTGTAATAAATTAGATATTCTAAGCACATTTACTGTCTAACCAAAATGACATTCCACACACAACCTATGTGACTGTTGCAAGAACATTGTCTTTGGTTATAATTCTCTGCGGCTGGTTGATGATGCCTCTCCTGATGATGTGAACTCTCATAACATATCGTACAACGCCACGATCTCTGTGTTTACTTGATCCATCTGCAAGTTTTTTGAGCTCTCCGATGGATATCTGTGTGCATTTTTTTAGTTTACACTGCCTTGACTTTTATTAATCTTGACACGAACTCTGCCTCATATACCATTGTGCTTTAAATCCTCATAATCGAGTTGTGTTAGTTACATTTTGTTGTTTCTTTTCTCAAGGTGTCTGTCATCCTTGTTGCTTATAACAGACAATTTTTCACTTGTCTTGGTGAAGCAGTGTTAATTTAGCAGTGGTTCAAGGAAGTGCACGTAATGTTCAGATTGTTATTTAAACACTAGCCTTCTGCTCCCTTTCTGAAGTGCTTGTGACGATGAATAGAAGACAGTGTCATTTACGTCACATTGTAATGTTTGAATATAACTTCGTGAAAAACACTTTGAATGCTTTGAAGAAATTGTTCCAATGTGGCTTCTTAGACAACGTATATATCTGAAACCAGAAATGAAGAGTACTTGCGAGCATTAATTTGGTTGTCTACTGTCGGTTTGCTAGTGACATGTCAAGGTGTACGTACGCTTAAGTCGCGTAGGGACAGCAATTCATTATAGCGTCGCCGCAACTCTGTTGGCTATGGGCAGTTACACGTGGGATGCGCAAGCAGTTCTGATTTGGTCGTCCTGCATCTCCCACAGAGATTTTGCCGATCTAAAAAAATTGTGTTAGTACATCATCGCAGTGTCCATTGGGCTGGTGCTGGCTTGCAGTGCTCGGGCGATGAAAACTTAAGATCGAACTGATATGCTTTCTAGCTTCAGTGTGTTGGCAGCGTAAGTAATGCATGGCTAGAAAACGAAAAAGGTATAGGTATTTTGCGCCGCTGCGAAATCGTGCCGGTACTCCACGTATTGCAAATAGATCAAATGCCCCTATTAAATGCATTTTCATACCAGTGTCAATTGCAATAGAGCGACCTAAAATGTGGCACCGTTTGTCACGCTAGCACAAACCTGGCAGATTGAGATCGCCACCAAACAACACCATTCCCCCGGCAACTGTAAAACCGCCTCATAGGCAGCCCATATTGCTCTCAAATTAGAATTGAGTGCATGCTTGACCACTCGAACCACAAATCTATAATTTTTCGACAGCACAATTTCGGACCAGACTTTCTGAAGGTTGTCGTACCACATTTGTCCAGAGTGCAAGATTGCAATGTTGGCCGCATATTTGGCTTTCAAGACACAGTGTTTGGTCAACTTGTATTTTTAGAAAATGTATTAATGCACATTTGTTTATGTGTACTAACCAAACCTTTCTGTAACGCCCTCGGCCTCTGAAAGCTAGTATTTGTAATAAATAAAATAAATAAGCAGAAAAGTGCATATCGGAGATTAGATTGACCTTTACGGTAGACAGCGTAATCATATGGAAATACTTCACTATTGCGAAGATTTAAATTGAGGGATGACTTCGTGCCGATTACAGTACCTACTTTCAGTGATTTAGTCAAATCAGTGGGCTAATCAACTTTCTTATAGACGTGCAGTCAACCAATAAGACGGTTAGACCTATGTGTTTTTTGTATTTACTTTCATTCTTTACTCATGATTTGGTAAGCGGCACAATCCCCTCCTTTTCTTCGTCCCACTAAAACGCCGTACTGTTTATGATAACCTTACCAAAGCTATAAGTTTGATGGGATTATTTGCCACCATTTTTTATTTAACCTAGTGCCATAGGTTCCGCCTTGTAGCGCGCACAGCTGAGTAGCTCAGACAACAGTCGACGTCCCGAGTACGTCCTCAAAAAGAACAAACGTACTCGTCCGCTGCGAAGGGATCCTGAAAACGTTCTTAGTGCGTTCTTCACAGATCACCCCAAAATTGTCCTCGTAAGGACGCGTTGAGGACAACAGCTGGCGCACTGTATGATCATAAGAACTGCATCGGCATGTAAATACGTCATTTCAATGACGGCTTTTCTCCTGGTAACTATTACAATCGGCAAAAATACACGGTCTTCATTTTTTTTTCTCAGAAAGACATGACATATTAGTTGCCGATAGAACTCTGGTACACAAATATAGTTTGATTAAAAGTCCGGCGCAGCTCGATTGCTTGGCAAAAAATAAAAAAGAGATGGAATGTCAAAATATGTAACTACCATGGTGCACAGTTTTCTCGTCTCTGGCAACCCTGTGACCAAGACTGTGAAGCGGGTCAAACAGAAGTCAAACCAAGCCAAGCGCGAACCTACACTTGCCTGGAAAACATGGCGCTAGGGTGGCTAATGGCGCCAAACAAAGTGGGCGCAAGCACATGTGAAGGTGAAGGGCTGCCAGGCAGAAATTTTTGTGAGTGCTAGTCAACTTCTTAAAGCGTTTGTGTCACATTGTGTTTTCATGATGGCGGAAGGCGCGAACAAATGTCTCGCCGGCATTGAAAACGCTGCGTCGGTGCGTATGTGAAGCGTGTCGACGCGTACAGTGACATCGCACAGCCGGCGTGTAGTGCCCCGCGTCCGACGAAATACTCACGAATGTCTGATCCCTGTCAGGCGCGGATAATAGATTGACGGGAGCAGATATGAGCGCACAGGAAGTTCGTAGTTAAGTGCCAACAGCCTGAAAAACGAGGACGAACGATGAACACACACAGCGCTGTCTTCGTTCATCATTGCTTTAGCGCTTTTCTTAATTTTAATACGATAGTAGTGGTCGCCTGTAGCATCAAGGGGAAACGACTATGAAAAAATAGTGTAATTTCTGTGGTGTATTTGTGTTCAGGTGACTGATAGACCTGCCCGAGTTTTCCCTTTGTTACCTGGGATCGCCTGCCTATATTTTATCTGAACTCTTGCAGTGCCTTTCTATTTGCACTTCGTTTCTTTTGTTTCAATGCATATTACGTAATTATCAGTTTCTTTTCAAGTTTCTTGTTTTCAAGTTTAGCTTTGTGTGTTAGTACAAGCAGAACACAGTGATTGCATTTTTTTTTTTAAGCGCACTAGTAAAATGACGTTATGTGACCATATGTATAAATTAGGTAATTTTGAAGTTATCTGAAGCTGTAAAATTTCAACAGCAGGCCTTGGAATCATGCAAACAATATTACTACATTACGGCAGCAGCCTGCTGCTGTGGTGTAGCAGATGTGTAATTGCATCACCAATTGCTGGCCTTTCACCAGTTGGCACCACAAAAGAAGGTGTAGTTCTGAAACAATTTGAGGGCATTGCAGAATTTTAAAATTTTGAGGCCATGATTCCTGCAAGTTAAACCATGAACACGCCTTGTTTGATCTTTTCCCCTTTACTTTTACATCTGCTTTATGAAATGGACTTGACGCAAAGCACATTTTACAGATATACCAACTGCGGGGTCTTGTTGACAGAAGCATAGACCTGCTGCAACATGGCACATCCTGAATGTTCTCCTGAACCAGTACAGTTGGCTTGCTTATCCACAAGGACAAGAAAGGTTCTGCTGCACTGAAAGTTGCTGACACTAGTAAGGCACTTTTTTGATTAGATGAATAGATCAGAGGCCAGAATAGGCTTAAGGAAATATTCTGCTCATAACGTCTGAATGGTAAGCTACTATACATGCCTTGCACCTACGTCACGACCAGGCGCTGCGGGATACCGTTTCGCCATCGTGGAGGACCAGCCGCGGCAGGGAAAGTGCGGATGCGTACGCGTTTCTGCATGTACTCGCTCTCGTTAGCCGCGGTATTTGAGTTCCCGAATCGCAGGAAAGCAATGAAGAGACGAGTGTGAAAGAACGCAAACCTTTTTCATGGGCCTATAGACGTACACAGTCAATGCGACCGCATGAAGCCCCGCCATGGTGGTCTAGTGGCTATGGTACTCGGCTGCTGATCCGAGGGTCGCGGGATCGAATCCCGGCCGCGGCGGCTGCATTTCGATGGAGGCGAAATGTTGAGGCCCGTGTGCTGTGCGATGTCAGTGCACGTTAAAGAACCCCAGGTAGTCCAAATTTCCGGAGCCCTCCACTACGGCGTCTCTCATAATCAGAGCTGGTTTTGGGACGTTAAACCCCACAAATCGATCATCATCATCATCGACCGCATGAAGAAGCTAAAAGCCCGAGGCAGCGCAGTTTGTGGCTGACACGTATGAAGCAAGCCGATCGCGACACCGAACACGCTGATACATCCAAGTGTGCACGAGGGCCTACAAATGTGTTGCGAGCAGAGTTATGCGCCAGTTCCTGCCTTGAGCATCGTCCGGCGGCTCCCGCCGTAACCGATCGCGAACGAACGCAGCGACAGGTGTCCTGGCTCGCGCGCCTCAAGCCACGCACGACGCACTTTTGCCGAGGCCGGTGGTGTTGGGCCGGCTGGGCTACCGTGGAAGTATTCTAACTAAAAACAACCTTCGACGAGTCAGGGCAACCCATGTGTTCGCGCCGCCGAAAAGGAAGCTCATCGTACGTACTTCAAAGCGCGATCGAGCTTCTGTTAACAGTGGGTGACGCACTCGGTGGAAGTGCTTCGTCGGCGCAGCAAGCTATATTTGCTGGTAGAGATCGCAGATATCTAATTCTTTTGCTCAGCATATCGCATCATTAACACGTGCGCACGGCTGCGCTCACATTTCGCATTAGGAAGTATGACATTCGTCACGATTTTTTTTTTATGGGACACGGCGAAAAGAACAGCACAAACAGCATTCATAGGCATTCCATGTAAGATCTTGGAGGACACAAATATCGATGGGACACTGACGTCTGTACACTGATGCAGCGCAAATCATGAACAGCGCGCTGAAAGGACGGTGCCATCCTGAAAAGCGAGGCTGGTGCAGCGGCAGTCGCGGAGTCGATCGGCACTGCGTGCGTGCCAGTCGTTGCCACAAGATAAAGATGAAAGCCGCACGGAGAAAAACGAAGTAGTTGACGATGTCCCCGCGCGTCACTTCGAGTACACAGCGTTGGTGCCCGTCGGCGTCCGGCAGCTTCATGTAGGGATCGGCATCGTCGCACGTTCGCGCATTTGCTCACATAAACATCGTGCCGATACGATTAACTCACGCTGATAATCTTTCCACAAGGGACGGCGGCGACATTGCGCCTAGAAATTTAGAGAAAACGAACGAAAACGCGGTCGAATCAACGAATGTATGAACGGCACTGCAGGGAACGAACCAAGAAATGGTCCCCATGGTCCTCCAGCATGCCCGTCGCGCCGACAGCGGGGCAGTCGTGACGTCGCGTGCAAGCTATGTATACTGGTTTAAGAACTAAATAATTTGGTTCTTAACTTGTGAAGCCATGTACCTGAGGAAGCAATTTAAATAGGTAATGGCAATTGTGGCATGGTTATCTATATTAAGTATGCTTTCTGTGTTGTCAAATTCGTGTTGAATTTTTCTGGCCCAGAGAACAGCATTGTGGAGGCTATCGTAAACATTGTGGCTGCACCACTCTGGAAAAAAACGGGAACTGTGGGTCAAGGCTTAAGGCTTTCATATCTCAAAGTGCAAGTATGTTTCATATTTAGACTATGGCAAAATATTGCTGAGGACTTTTACTTGTATCTTTGCTTATAATTTGTAATTTAATTTGTATAATTGTCATTTGCGTTTTTTAATTTCGGAAGCTTGCCCTTTAGCACAGTGAAAAAGGTGTAAAAATGAGCAGATTAGATCTGTATGAAAAAGTATAAAGTGAATCGTGAAATTGTCAGAGTCAGTGCCTGTTGGACGACTCAAAACCAGCCTGAGGCCTCTTGCATGAAGGTGGCTAAGACAACGTACGGTCTAATCCTTGCAAAACATTTTATACCCTGTGTGGCATTCAGCATACTCATGTGAGCTGAAAGTATGGCCCTTTCAAAAGAAGAAACACTGAGAAGGCATACACGGCGACTGCTAGTAATTGTGCATGCCACTTTCTTTTACTGCATCATATGAACTTTCAGCATTTCATACCAACTGATCCTGATTTTAACCTTACTGCCCTGCGAGCTTGCTGCACAAACCTGTACGAGGTTTTTCCTTTAAATGACAGTGTTTGTATTGCATCCAACATGTGGACTTACACACTTTGATGTGTGATGCATGGCAAACAAAACACGCAATCAAGCGAAAAGATGGTACTGGACCCTTTACAGGCATAAGATCAATGAAGCTTGCCACAGAGTTAGCCTAACACAGTAGATGACATAACTGGGTGATTCCACGTAAGGTCGAACAACGCATGGCTGGTCACCCCCTTAAATTTATTTCAAAATTTGATATATTGCTGCCCGATGAGTGGAAAGAAGAGATCCGCAGTTGGTTTTGCTAGAAAAAATTTTTTCGAAGCGCCGGGAGTGAATAATGACGATGAGGTGGAGTGCCGCGCTTACCTGCTCTTCTGTTTTGGCCAACTTTGGTTATTAATTACACAAGCTATACTAAGGTTAGGAGGCTGAAGTTAATTTCAGTAATTATATGCATGCTTTTTCTTGTGTTCAATTATTTTTGCTTTTTATGTGGAGCGTAGATATTTTTATAAAAATTCTCAAAAAGGGCTTGTGGCAGAGCGGCGAAAATTCCGCATTATGTTCTAAGCGTACTCGTTTGTCAACCTGCAAAATATTATATTTACATGATTTTTCAATAAAGAGATATGGGCGGGCTAACTTCAAAAAAAACACCGAACAATGAAAATTTCTGACAATTAAAAAAAACCCATTTTTAATATTTTTTAAACTTTGTACAATTATTCTCCTTCACATTGGCTTTCACAATCACCAAAAACATGTTGCATAATTTTGTTTCACTAGGAGTTACAGGCCGTCGAATTAGACCCTTACGGAAGGCTCAGAGAACCATGCACATCTGATTATTCTGACATTTGTGATCGCGTACGGCTTTTCAATTTTGGCATGATAATTTGCCTGGTCATTTATGTGTGAACGCTGCATATTAGCTGTGAGGGGCACAATAATGAATGATTGGGGGTCAGTTTTGTACACGTGGGGTTATTTGATGCGCTGCGGTATCGGAGCGCAGACAGATATTTGCCGCCTTTACCTCAGCAAAAAGGCCGTAAGAACTCGATGCGTAGCTTAGATTCCCCCCCCCCAAAAAAAAAGAAAGAAAAGAAGAAAGGATAAAAATGCAATAAGCAAAGAGCGCTTTCCAAATAATCTCCAAAAAAGCAAAATGGAAAATTTGTGAAGGTCCAGAAGAACCACTTCATTAAAGGGGCACTGACACGAAAATTTTCGTCTGCTGTTTTTTCGCTGCAATACGTAGCTGGGGACCTGTTAGTCATGACACGGCACATCAATTGCTCCAGCGCGCGTTAGATAATTATTTGCGGCCTGTTTATTACCCACTAGTTTCAGTTTTGGTTTGGGAGAGCTCGAAAAACGACAAGGCGCCCGGTGAAACTGGCGCCATCTAGCGCTCGAAATGGACAAACGAGTTCGACCACGTGAGCACACATAACTGTGACGCACTTCCGCACGACAGCTGCCACGTGCTCGTTTTCTTTCGCCTGTCGCACGTCCTGCGCGTTGTTGTTGCTGTTGCTGTCATAATTGTTGAGTGGCAACTGTTTTCTTGGTGTCTGGCGTCGCCGGCAGCCTACTAACGCAGCCGCAGCGAATAAGCAATGGCGGCTATGACGTCATCATTGCTAGCTGCACTCTCGGAGCTCGGCTGCCGTGGTGACGTCACGGAAGTTGGGGGTCCCCTTCAGGTCACCTTTGCTGTTGTCGATGCCGCGATGTACGGCGTCTAGCGCTCGACTGCGCATGCGAACTTCAATATTCATTTAAATTACCTTCGGAGCTGTGTTCGCCATTGAGATTTGGTAGATGACGTCTGTATGTCCACGAAAACCGATCCCGCAGGCTATCTTAGAAGCGAAATTTTGGTTTCAGTGCCCCTTTAAACCATGTTTCTGGGCTGAAATTGTTTATTCCATTGATTAGACTGTTCAGACTTATTCATGTACACATAACTCCTTCCAAGCAGACCCGGCTATTCGTGCCACGTACAAACCAGGAGATGCTTTCGTTGACGTGGATAGCTGCCAGGCATGCCAAGACAATGGAGCGCGGTTACTCTCATCCACTCTTCCTTCGTTAACTCGCGGAAGGCAACAACTTCTTTTTCTTCAAGGTGTATTAGATGCACACCTTTCAGTTTCTCTGATAAAACGGTTACAAAGTCTCTGGCTGTCCGAATTGCACTTTCAGGGTTGTTGAGCATTGCCTGATGCTTGACGAGAGCTCCGACTCCCATCGCATGCGTTTTTCTCGTGTCCAGTTGCTGAGAATACCCATTGGGTACTGGGAAAACAGCTCTTTTGGAACTCGAAAAGCTGATATCTATTTTTGAAATGGCTGGCGGCTCCATCACTCACATGTCACGTTGGAGTAAACCGGCAGGTTGTCTTCAACCCATTCTTTCGCTAGAGCCAAGCAGGCGTGAGCGTAGTCGTGGCTCAAGTCATCACTAACAACAGCGAAACTCCTCGTAGATTTTCTCGTTGTGACCACACATGTAAAGACGGATACTTGCTGCTTGTGCCAGTGGTATGTCTGAACTTCATCAGGAAGCACGACAGTCCAGTTTTCGGCAAAATAAAAGTCGAATACAATGCTCCCACGCTGCGTGCATTGCTTTTCCTCGTATATGGCTCTACTTTGTGTCAGTGGTTGTGCACGATCCACCTTTCCACCAATACTCGAAGATGATTCAAAAAAGTGTCAGCACCCAAAACTTGTTTCACAAGGTCGCCTGCCTCCCGCACTGCTAGTAATATTTCTTTGTCTTCTGGGATATTAAGTTCCTCTAGTGTCAGGGACCTGTCTTTTGGACACTGATTGCATTCGCCTAAAAGGCACTCCGATGGTGACGGAATGCAAACAAACGCTGAGTGAAGCTCATCAGCATCGATTTTGTGGCCAGTAATGTTCTCAACAGCGGCAAGGCAAAGCTTATAGTTGGCGCAAATGGCACAAACACACACATCATGCTCGGGATAACATTTTACCCGGCGCGGTCGCAAGGTGTAGAATCTAATCTGAGATAGCTGCGCGCATCCGTTTACCAATTGTTTTGCTTTTGTTTCCTTTGGCGTTCCATACTTTGCTTTGCCACTGGAGTGCCAAGTTCGTGCGTTCTACCGATCGCAAGTGGCCGTGCACAGTTTCTCTGGAGGCAGCGGCTGTCAACCGCGTGCGTGAAGCAAGCGCTCATAGCTACCTGATAGTGTTTTGATCTTGCTTCCATCTCCGCCTTGTTAACAGCGCCTAAGTGCGGTGCGAACAAAAGGAAAAATGGATAGCGAATCTCCAGTCCACACGTGTTGAAATTACCCAAGAAGTGTTTGGAACACTTTTGGTCTGAGGAGGCGACAAGGAGCTCTGACTGTG
Source organism: Hyalomma asiaticum (assembly GCA_013339685.2). Lineage (NCBI taxonomy): Eukaryota > Metazoa > Arthropoda > Arachnida > Ixodida > Ixodidae > Hyalomma > Hyalomma asiaticum. Next base: position 613 of record JABSTT010000783.1, on the reverse strand, counting down.
CCTCTCTTAGAGCATCTGGGGCGCGCGCGCACCTTCTTGCTAGCCCCGCGCTCATGGCTGCTCGGGTGACCAAATCGCTTCGAAATTGACGTCATCAATGCCACCAACACCTCTTTTCGGTGCTGCTGGCCTCTTAAGGACCAGAAATTCAATTCTGTCTTCATTCTATACACTCAGCGGGCAAGAAGCCCGATCAACAACAATTGCCTATCATTGCGTAAGGGTCTAATTCTATGGCCTGTAACTCCTAGTGAAACAAAATTATGCAACATGTTTTTGGTGATTGTGAAAGCCAATGTGAAGGAGAAAAATTGTACAGAGTTTAAAAAATATTAAAAATGGGGTTTTTTTTTAATTGTCGCCAGAAATTTTCATTGTTCGGTGTTTTTTTGAAGTTAGCCCGCCCGTATCTCTTTATTGAAAAATTATATAAATATAATATTTTGCAGGTTGACAAACGAGTACACTTAGAACATAATGCGGAATTTTTGCCGCTCTGCCACAAGCCCTTTTTGAGATATAAGCCCGCAATGTAGACAGAAAATGCTTCCTGAGCCGATTTTGAGGATTTTTATAAAAATATCTACGCTCCCCATAAAAAGCAAAAATAATT
>JABSTT010000782.1:0-10117 GCA_013339685.2 Hyalomma asiaticum | reverse complement strand
CGAATTCTTGGGCCACAAGGTGACACCTTGCGGTATTTCGCCACTCTCAGGGAAAGTGGACGCAATTGTGGAAACCCCAGTTCCAAGAAATGCCGCTGAACTCCGCTCCTTTCTTGGTTTGGTGGAATACTACGCCAAGTTTGTGCCACACTTGGCCGAGATGGGGAACCATAAGGGCTCTTCTTAGGAAAGGCGAAACCGTCACCTGGTCTGTTGAGGTGGATAACAGTTTCCGCGCGGTAAAGGCGGTATTATCTTCAGATCTTGTCTTGCACATGTTTGATCCTGCGCTTCCAATCATTTCCACTGATGCATCCGAATGTGGTCTAGGAGCAGTCCTCCAGCAGCACGCCGGTAATAAGCTTCGTACTGTTGCTTTTGCATCACGCACGCTATCTCCGGCTGAAAGAAAGTACGCAGTTGGTGAGAAGGAAGCACTTGCATGCATTTGGGCATGCGAACATTGGCATGCATACCTGTGGGGACGGAGCTTCACTCTCCGAACAGACCATCAGGCCTCGTTTCGCTTCTGTCTTCGCAGGGCTCAGGCCGACGCCCACTTAGGATTGCACGTTGGTGCACAAGGCTACTACGTGATAGTTCTATGACTGTAAGGGAAGAAAATAAGATTCAATTCAGTTTCGGGCACGCAACCAATGCTATTAGAAAACATTACAAAAACATCACTGCAGGTGGTTTCACATATGTTATGACTTCCGTTTCGTGACATAAATGCGATATAGTATATTACATATTGCATTCCCAAATAAACATCGGTTAACGTTGTTGATTGTAACTCTTTCTTCCGCTGTATCAAATCTCAACCTATTTTATAAACACATTTCCTTTTAAATAACATCTTGCTTGTTAAAGTAGGCAGCATGCGAGGGTTTATTGGACAGTAGCTATCTCGTCATAAGATCACGTTCTACGTCATGCTTTCTGGCAAAAAGAGCGTTGCACACGCGCCACCATGGCTACGAGTGACGCTGCTTAACCCTCCCACACGCACATAAATAAAGCACCGTTAGAAACTGACGGTACACGCCAGTTTACAATGTTGCTGCCCAGCGCGTGTTTATTGAAACAGAGATGCGCAACAAAATGAAGCTGGACTGTATATACGTATCCACCCAGATTTGAAAAGTTTATGCTGGAATGGTGTTAGGATAGCTCTAATAATCGCCTTTGGTTAACGGATTCAGTGAAAAGCTTCTTGTACACATAACGTTCCTACTGATTCGTTGCCTATAATGCTCCAAGATGTGCGTGGATCTATATTTGATAACCTACGTGGAACTGCACTGAACTCATATTTTGTTTACATGTTTGCAACTTATCAGTTCATTGCGAAATGCTGAGGCCCGTGTGCTGTGCGATGTCAGTGCACGTTGAAGAACCCCAGGTGGTCGAAATTTCCGGAGCCCTCCACTACGGCGTCTCTCATAATCAGAGCTGGTTTTGGGACGTTAAACCCCAGTAATCAATCAAATAATTATCAGTTCATTGAAGACCATGCAAAATAGAACTAGTTGGCGTTTTATATTGATTTCTCGTGTTTAACGTCCCAAAACGAGCTCTGATTATGAGAGACGCCGTAGTGGAGGTCTCCGGAAATTTCGGCCACCTGGGGTTCTTTAACGTGCACTGACATCGCACAGTACACGGGCCTCAGCATTTCGCCTCCATCGAAATGCAGCCGCCGCGTCCGGGATTCGATCCCGCGACCTTTGGACCAGCAGCCGAGTACCACAGCCACCAGACCACCGTGGCGGGGTTTTGCGTTTTATATCGTTATTCCTTTTTGAAAATGACATTACTTCGTGTTTAGTACTGAAACTTCTATTCGCTTTTATTGTACTCGGCTGCAAGTTTGGTCCAAATAGCATGAACACTTTTGGCTAGCTTTAGCTTGAGTTATGGCTACTTTTTAAAGCTTCCGAGGGTTCTTCAGGACGAGGGTGCCGTGGTCACCAAGCGGGCTTCTTCATGCAGGAATGGTCGTGGCGCCTGCTAGCAAAGGCGCACCACGTGTCCCGTTTCAGGCAGTCTGCGGCAGGTGGCAAGGTTTAACTAGCCAAGATGGCGGTTCTCTTCACCTACTGTCTTTCCGCGCACCTAGATGAGCGCCATCGGAGGAGTGCAAGCACTATACGATAAGCGCCTTCACAGCTGTGGTTGCCTCACCCTTGATGAGAAGCTGCTCCTTAAGTTGATTATGAAACTCACGAATGATACCACTTTCATTCCTTTCGTGGACCCTCCTCCACCATGCTGGCCACCGTATAACTATATGTCCCGCATAGCGTTTGTCGACTTGTAGATTGTGCAAATCGGATGCTGTATCCCGTACTCGTTTCACTCTCTAAATTATCACGAGACTACATTTAGCCCTGATTGAATGTGCCATCTTAATAAATGTGGTGCAAGGGTTACCTTTTAGCTGGCTCATAAGATTCTGGAGATTCTGGCGTGTGCGAACAGTAGCACGAAAATGAAGTCGTTGGATATATATGCAGGATAGATGTATAGCAGCTGAAGCGTTGGATTGCGAAAGTCTAGGATACTGGTTCGATTCCCTGGGAAAGCGACCGCATTTCTGTTGGAACGAAGTTCAGAAAGTACACGTATGCTTGGATTTAGGAGTAAGTTAAAAAAAAAAAACCCACGAAGCCATTGTGTTAGTTTCCACCACGTCGGTTTCCCCCGCCACGTTGTGCCTCATAATTATGTTGTAGTATTGGCATTGTGAAGATTAAGCATTCATTGCTATCGAATCCATAATACTCAACAAGAAATGATAAGCACGATGTCCCGATGTTTTCTATAATTAATTAAACGAGGTCTACATAACCGTGCACTTAAAAACAGTCTGAAAGAGGCCTTTGATACCGCAGCATTGATAATAATTCTACCTGCCTGTTTGCGTTTCTTTTGCTTTGTTGAATATTTCACGATCGCCAATATCGAAAATGATGTGACACACTGATACCGAGCATGTCGCTCGTGGCGTGGAACTACCGTGAGCGCGGCGATAAAGCAAGAAGAAGGACCCGAGATGTGAAAGACGCCGCCAACACACCTTTTCTTTTTTGCGTGCGGTGCAAGAGGAAAGGAAGTTTCCCGCAAGCTTGATCATGCACTTCGCAGATACGACGCGTTGCGCTTCAATATACCATTATTAAAAGTTCAGGGAACTGCACTTCCAAGTTTGTTGTTATTTTCGCCATCTTATGTTCAATACTTGAAGAGAAGATATTCGAATACCAAAGTATCACATTTTGTTTAATGCTCAAAGCTCTGGTTCGTACCACAAATAGGCAGTTTTAGGAGGATGATAGCTTTTTAAGAGAAAACTGGTTTTTGTAAATGCAGTACTTACCGCCTAAAGTAAAAACTGCAGCCATTAAGAACTTCATGGTTCCGTCTTGCGCTGTCCGAATCCTACTGAGGCGCATTCCGGTACCATTGCAGTCCTTCTCTATCAAATATATACCACTACAGCTCTCACACGTAAGCGTTCGCTCTTTGCGTTCTTTATCTAAAATAAGTCAATGATATTTTTAAGAACTTCCTGGTGATGACTTCTCGATTCGTCTGCAAAAAGAATGGGGACGCTACCGATGCGGTTAGGTTCAGGGACGTGTACAGAGATCAGAGCCTCAAGAATTGTTCCGGAAATGGTCGCCACGAAGAAGAGGTGTAACGCTCTTCGTCTAGATGGTACTTCCCGTTTGGCGACTTTTACTGCCAGCGGTCATGAGAAGTCTGTCTTGGGATCAAAAGGATATCTTACTGTTGATACACCATTTACTGAGGCAGTAATGTTCTGGATAGCATATTAAGTTTTGGATATCGAAGTTTTGCTCAACTCGTACATATCCGGAGAGGTGTACGCTCATGGTTTCAAGGTTGTATTGTTAGTTAACCCTTATGTAACTGTCATGTGCAGTTCAATGTATCACTCTAAATAAAACAAAACGAAGCCATGCAAAAAGGTTAGCAACCATTTTCGTTGTCAAACTTAGCCTATATGGAAGCGAGCCGAACTTGAAGCCGGGTAATCGAAGCGGGAATCATTTGTAGTTAGTCTAGTTGAGGTGCAGTAATTGTGACATAAACAAATAGGAATTACTGTGGACCAAGAAACGAATCGTAGCCTACGACTATCGTAATTGCAACAAAATTTCAACCTTAAGTGGTCAAGACGACGGTGAATAATGCCAAGCTGGTTGCATCCCCGTAACGCGCACGTGGACTTTTTTGTTTCTTTTCTTTTTGAAGAAAATAGCGCATGTTGTTTGAAGCACCTTTTATAGCACACGTCAGGTGGGTCATTCCACGTTACTTCTGAGTGGAATTTTGTATGCGAACAACTTTTTTGATGAAAGAGAAAAATGTAAGGAATAAGGAAGCGTGCTGTTAGTAATTCTCCGTGTTTACTTAGTCGGCGAATTAGTGTGCACTGAGAGCGATATTATGTTCATATTTTTAACTGATAACATTTCCCATGGACTAAAATACAAAGCGGACGGTGCCGTACTGAAGGCACCAACCTCCCGTATTCACCATTTCAATAAAAAAAAAAAAAAAAAGCGGCTATGTACCGTCAAAGCAGTGAGCGAAAGCTGGTCACTAGGGACGGTTCTGGTGGTGGTGGTTGGGATGATGATGGTGGTGATGATGATGATTACGATCGGCCAGAAATTGTTCTTCTGACCGTGCTTACCGGCGGGCGCCCACTCCCCGCCTCCCCATCGTTTTCACACACACACACACACACACACACACACACACACACACACACACACACACACACACACACACACACACACACACACACACACACACACACACACACACACACACACACACACACACACACACACACACACACACACCACGCCCCGCCATGGTGGTCTAGTGGCTACGGCGCTCGGCTGCTGATCCGAAGGTCGTGTGATCGAATCCCGTCCGCGGCGACTGAATTTACACGGAGGCGACATGTTGAGGCCCGTGTACTGTGCGAACTCAGTGCGCGTTAGAAGAACCCCATGCGGTCGAAATTTCCGGAGTTCTTCGCTACACGTCTCCCATAATCAGATCGTGGTTTTGGGGACGTAAAACCCCAGAAATGAGTAATGTGATTTGCTGATACGAGAAAGAAACGTTTGCTATTCAGAGCACCTTCAAATTTTAAGAAAGGCGCCACAAACGCGGACTATTATTACTTAAGAAGGCAGGAGCAAGATGACAGCTGCCACCGGGTGGGACACAACTCATACCTCCTATTTCAGGCGCAGGGAATAGGTTGAAGAAGTAAAGGTGAGATTAAGAACAGGAAATAGAAGACGAGAAAAGAAATAAAACGCGGGTAAAAGACCGTATATAGAGAGAGACAGAAGACGAAGGGGTTTTAGCTTTTCATACAGTTAGCGACCGCTTTTTAATAACGATGGTATCGCTTTTTGAGGAGCGAACGCGTTAAACTTTTGTTCTCTGTATTCATATGTAATTATCATACGTGACATTTCGCTCGCCCATTTCGAATCTAGCCTGGTATGCGACAGTAAGCAGCGTTCAATCGGTGCCTAAGGAATTTACTTAATGGCAAGTGATGGGTCACATGAAAGCTATTCTGCTATATATGTCGTTCCATGCGTAAAAAGTGCCCTTTTTTTACATTTTATCGCTTTAGTTCATGAGCATAAAAAGAAACCCTTAGGTTGTTCAACTTTTAAGGACTTCGAAGTGCGATTTTATTTTTTCATATATGAAGTCTGTAGACGTGAGGCTGTGAGAGGTGTGTTTTAAGGGAATACGGCTTTCTTTGCAAAACTGCTCCTGCACTACCACGTATCGTATTCAAATGCACGCGGAGTTCACTTAACCCTTTCAGCACTGATTTTTTTACATTGCGTGGAAAGTTTTTCAGCGTGCTATTTTATGTTTCTAAGGGCTAAATTGTACTTATCGGGAATATGGAGCTTCTGGTCAGTGTAATAAGAGAGTTACCACTATTGTGTCAGGATCGCATATCAGGGATGAAAGGTTGGAAAATGAGATCTGTCGTACTTTATTACCAATGTGGTAGGAAGGTCGAATTAAGCAGCGTTTGTCGTAGGTGCACGAGTGCCAACACTTTGAAGTCACTCCGTGTTCATCCGTTGTGAAGCACGAGATGACCGGTAGGCTTAGAAAAGGTTCTAGTGTACAGACTTGGGATGAGGTAGAGGAGACGGGGCGTCACGAGCACCATATTGGCCCCAAGGAGTTACGGAGTCGCCCTTTCTCGGGAGCGCCTCGCTTGCTCAGTATGAGGTAATAAGGAGTTTTAGTTTGTCCGGTAACACGCAATACGCAAGGCACTTTCCGTAGAGCGGTATACCGGTTGTAAACAGCGCATGCGCAAACATGGCTGACCACCCGGAGCATATGCCTTCCGCTTCGACTCTTACGAGTGGTCGTCGCGCGCTCTGTAGTCCTCGAGTATACAAGTGACGGTTGTATTTGCTTTAGTTTTGTGTCATGAAGCTTCGACAGTAAAGCATCCGTGGCAATTCGGCACCGTTTCTAAACGCGGCACTCAAATTGTCGAGGCCGTAGGCCTAGCGAGTGGCCGCCGGAAATTCGGATGACATAGATCACACGGTCTTGCTTGTTTTGTTTATCACCCGTAGGTGGCACCACTTGACTGTAAAAAAAAAAAATCTTTATACGCTATTTGGTATCCTGTGCGCCTTTGCGTATACGTTTTACCGGACACGCTAAAGCTCCCTAATAACGCACCGCTGTACCGGCGCAGGCTGAAAACGCCGCGACGGTGCCATGCTGCCCATTTCTGCTAGTACTGTCGAAACCAAAGAAGACCTGTACGGTCAAAATATTACTTCTCAGAACAAACAGAAATGATAGCACCGCTTACAGACGCTATCTTCACAGAATACGCACAGTTAGAGCCCGGCTCACACGGTCGCCGTGGAGAGTCCTTCGCAGGCTTATTGCGTGGACTAGATGGGCAGTCACTGCGAGCAAACCACGTGAACTATACGTTCTCATGGTGGGCTCTCTGTACAACCAAATATACCACAATGAACCCATAATGCAGCTGTTGCACATGTTCGCAGCTAAGGACTGCGCGTCTGCTTGTATGTCCGCGCACAATGCTTAACTTTCGCTGCGGGTCCGTTCTCGCTTCGTCCTTTGATCTAGTATAGGCCGTGTAGCAGTACCAGCATTTGACAGTATGCTAAGAACCGCTGTTGGCGAGATACTAGTATAAGAGTTGTTCGGAATTAATTTGGTTTTATCTGCATGACTCCGACGCCTACGCGATTTGTGGTGTCGAAGGGTGGGTTAGGAGGACTGAAACAATGCATACCTTCTGGATATGCATTGTTTCAGTCCTCCGAAGCGTTGCTTGTTTCTCGTGATCACACGCGTTCGGACTCGGAGGCGTGCGCGCTTACCTCCTCAGTGTGCTGCTCCTTTTCCATCAGTACCACCAAAAACTGCGCAATTACGAATTATAATCCACCTTATTCCAGTAATCCACAGTTAATGGTTGATTAGGGATTGTAGACGGGTTAATTATCCTTTGGAACTCGAACGCGCAACTATCATTCGAACCAAAGAGCTTCATGATCCGTACCCGCGGCTGTTGCATTTCTTGCATTAAGATGGATCAAAAAGATTAAAACGGCTTAAGGTGGATTCAAATCGATTGTGGCGGAACATGATGGATTATGGTACGGTAAGGCAGATTAGGGTGTTAAGGCAGGTTAAGGTGAATTAAGGTATATTAAAGTAGAATAAGGGAGGTTAAGATCCAATAAGGTGTATTATGATTAATGAAGGCACAGTAAGGTAGAGTACGAAGGGCTAAGGGAGAATGAAAACTAGAAGAGAAGCTCAGGGGAAGATGGCCGTGCCACGGCCGAAACGTTAGTAAAATATCTTCCTTTTCAATGTGTGCTTCCTGCAAGTTCTTTCAATATAGAAAATACCCGGACCCATCGAATCTTTTCTCCAAGATATATATATATATATATATATATATATATATATATATATATATATATATATATATATATATATATATATATATATATATATCAGGTCAGGCCTCTGACCGAAACGTCGACCAATAGATGAAATATTATTGAAGTGCTACGTCTCATACTTACATTCATGCGGCAGGCGAAGCTACCTACTTCACCAAACTATATATGTATATATGCGAAGAGACATTTCATTTTCGTGTTACACCGAGTCCGTTGATAGGGGGATCAGCCACATTTTTTGTTTTTAATGCGACGCCTTTCTTGACGAATTTAAGTCACTTTGACCTGCTTGTCCTATCTAGGGGCCCACGCCTCGGTGCTCACCTGGTGGTCTCGTTCACCTGGTATAACCAAATATTTGGATCGTAGGGTAGAAATGTACTACAAAGATGAATGACCCATTTTTGCATCAACAACATGATATACGTCACTATTAACGATACTGCAATCACACGTGGCTCACACTTGCAGTGCTCGGCCCGTGGCTTGCGCCGCAGGTGTTTGAATTTTGCAGAGCCTTTGACAATCAAGAGGCAACTAAAATAGACATAGCATATTGTTAGAACACACTTAAGGAAATCCTGTGCAGCTCCCGGTAGGTCGCGCAAGGCCGGATCACAGCGAAGCTGGGCGATAATTTACTGAAACAGGTCCGCACGTGATAGTCATGTGATATCTTTTCTTGGCAGGGACATGTTACGTGATAGTAATGTGATATTTTCGCGGGACATGTTTCTCTTCGACTACTGCAGACAGGCACATATCCGTTACCGGCTTTTCTACGAGATATTCATCCTGACATATATCACGACGACGCCTGCCCGTCCTGTGGGCAGACTTCTACTCTGGCACACATGCTCTGGGAGTGCGGGTCGACATACCCAAAGTTCAGCAAGGAGGAGTGGGACTCGCTTCTGCGGGACCCTGCTCTGGACAAGCAAAGCCTGGCTGTCCAGTGTGCCCGCGACTGGGCCGGTGGGGTAGACCAGCGACGAGTTCGCTTCATCGCCGGACCTTAATAACAGTTCACTCACTCACCCACTCACTCACTCGCTCGCTCGCTCGCTCGCTCACTCACTCACTCACTCACTCACTCACTCACTCACTCACTCACTCACTCACTCACTCACTCACTCACATGATCACTTGGCGGGAACACGTGATGGTCACGTGCTGGCTTAATTAGCTTAATGTGGAGCTCAGGTTAATTGGGTTAATTCGTATGTATGGTGTTGCAACGTTATGCTATGCTAAATAAGGTGATTAGCTTAATTAGGTGTTTAGGTTAATCAGTATGCACGTGTGCTACAAATTGATGCTAAGTTAATTAGGTGCTTAGGCTAATTTTTATGTGCAGCTGTTGCAAAGTGCATATCATAATAAGGTTTACTAGACTAATTAGGTCAGAGTTTAATTCGTCGTTCAATTAAGGTGATAGCTAGGCTAATTCGTATGTACAGGTGTTGAAAAGTGATGCCAGGTGTACAGGGCAATGCTGGTAGTACTGGCGGCACGTAGCTGGGAATGACTGAGGCAAGGTCTCATTTCGTGATAGGACAAAGTTTGGCACACCGTTTGTCGTAGTTTGCGACTGAAATGTTGACATGACAGGTGCACAGACACACGCGCCACCTGCCAAGCGGTAGGACGGTATCGAACCTGGGTACCTGAGGTGCCACGCAAGCACGCTGCTTGTAGGCTATGGTGGATCCTGCCATATCGTATATATTGTAAATCAACCTTTTGCACTGGCAGATGTGACGATGGTGCATTTGTAACGAGAATTGTGATTTTAATGTACGTTAAGTGGTATCATATTGTAGCGAATTTGATGAACGCAGGTTAATAATACAAGGCGTTTATTTAGAGCGAACCTGTGCTCACAACTCAGTCACTGCCTAGCAAGACAGACGCGTTCTAATGCTCGCGTGGTACCGTCGTCTTCTCTCTCCGTCGTCTCGTGCCAGAGGCGCGCGCAAGCCGGGATGAGCGTTGTCTGTGGTTGGTGAAATGCACCTTGCCACAGCGCGCGAACTTCCTAATATAAGAATGAT
>JABSTT010000775.1:0-11587 GCA_013339685.2 Hyalomma asiaticum | reverse complement strand
GTAGTACCGAACTCGATACGGGCAACCTAAGACAGGAAATAGCTACGGCACGTGGAAGTGATCGAGTTGCTTTAAACTTCGCGAAAAGAGGAAAGAGTAACACTAGTAGTTCAAGGCAGAAAAAGGCACTCCTTCCCGCAGGGGTTCCTGTGTATTAATGCTTTTGGATGCATCTTTATGCTACCATTGTTTGTCGTTCTCCTTTTTTTTTAAGTATTGAGGACCCCGGACAAATTCGACCTGGACGATTTCTTCCTTAGTTTCACGTGGCCTTGAGAACCATTAAAAAATAAAATGCTGCGGTGTGGCCCTAAAGACCACGATGCAATCCAATGGCGTGTGCGAACGTGTAAGGCTTTGCGCTGATAATAGCACGTGTGCAGTTGCTCAATAACATTGAATTTTTGCAAGACACCGCTTTGTTAGAACTCTTCAACTGGCCCATTCGTTTGACACCATTTTGGCGGCGAATTTCGGTGCTTGATTCGAAATGTTTCAATCCCGAACAGTCACCACTCATTTTTCGGTATATACGTGGGAGTAACGATTGTGTTTGTGAGTATCTTGCGTGTACTTGTGATCTATACACATTATAGAAATCTATCCTTGATACATCGACTACAGTATTCCGTGAGCTTACCGTACGAATAACTCTCGCGTTTCGCATGTTTAGACGTTTATCAATAACAACAGTATCTTGGAAGTGCGTGAATTGCAACCTTATCGCGGCTGGAACACTGTGAAACCACAATGTCAGGTAATCCGGGATTCTGAGCATTCCGCGGTTCTCCTAGCGGTTCGCATATCTACAGCGAATCCTCTTATCATGTCTCACAGTGCTGTCGCGAGATAAGGGCGAATGAAGTACTGTGGCCACGAACCGCGTTGCAATGCACGCACGTGTATTTGAACCAGCGTGTGGGCAATTTGTACCAGGATATGTATGCGTGTAGTCGGCTGGAAATGAACTAAGTGTACAGGCACATTCTATCTTGGCACAAGATGAAGTATAGATGTTGCTTTTAAAAAAAAGTGGCACCACTAGCTGTTCAAGATGAACCTTACAAAGGTGTCTTTTGTTTAAACTTACGGCAATAAAACCAACCAGAACTGTGCTGAGCTGTGCACAACCACGTTTTCGTTTTGAAATCCTTATTCTTATTTCTTTTCACATGTTACAAAGCTCGTGGTCCCAGTATTACAAAGCTCTGAACGTCCCAGTGCAGGTTGTCTTGCTTTTTACGGAAGCTATCACTGTAGACATTGGGCTCTAGCGACGGCGCTATGCACAAAGGCATCGGTCCACCTCATTATGCTTAGCTCAATGTCGGTGACGACGAGGGGGAAAGAGAGGAGGAGGTGGTGGTGGAGTAACGAAGGGAAAGGCAATTAACCAGACGCGCTTCCGGTATTCTGCCCTACTCTTGAGAAAGGGGATTAGAAGCAAAAGAAAGAGAGAAGATAGAGGAAAGTGCGACTGCCGAACGAGATACTGTTTAGCATAACGTGATTTTTCGCAGCGCGTGAAACTTGCCGGAATTTATAATATCGGCCCCCGTTAAAAAATAAGAAAAAAAAACAAGGTCACGTTCTTTTCGAGAGTTGTCTCCAACCGAATACCGTAAGGTATAAAAACTCGCAATATTCTGAGAAAAGCGCTAGTCATACCTCGAGTGGTTTGCTGAATAACTGGTTTCTGAAATTTTACGTCCCAAGACCACGTTATGACTATGAGAGACACCGTACAAGAGGGCTCCGGAAATTTCGACCACCCGGGGTTCTTCGACGTGCACCCACATCGCACAGTACTATCGGCATCAAATGAAACGCGAACAGCGGAGCGCGTGTTTCAAGCATTAGAAACAGTATAGTGTTCGCCATCCAGTCATCACCATTGACAGTCGTGCACATCCGGTTTGGCAGCACTGCGCGATCCCCCTATAGTGCGTTATCAAATAGCACAACTGGAACACAAGCAGAAATATTGCGCTATAGGGGGATCGCGCAGTGCTGCCACACCAGATGTGCGGGCCTGTCTATATCGATAACTGGTGGACGGCGCGCACTATGCCATTGATAAGGCTTGTGCCACGCGCTCCGCTGTTCGCGTTTCATTTGATGCCGATAGTACACGGGCCTCAACATTTCGCCACCATCGAAATGAAGCCGCCGCGGCCGGGATTCAGTACCGCGACCACGGATCAGCAGCCGAGTACCACATCCACTAGACCACCGGAGCGGGACTGGATTCCTAAACAATTAACTGCGGTCAACCATAAGGGAGAGTGCAAGTTAGAGGTTATGTTTCGCGCATGCTCAGTGCGTGCAGGAATCGTGTTAGGATAAGCGACACCAAGGTGGCCGGGTTAGTGCGGATTGGGCCGGGTGGGAGACTTGCCAGAGCGAAGCTAGCTATAGGTACGTGCCCACAGTCTCACTTGAGGGGTGCTGTTCGGTTTCGGGCGTCGGGGCGGCGCAGCCCCTGCACCGGCGCGCCAAGGCCCGGCTGACTAGCGAGCAGCAGCACAGCGTACTTTTGTTGTCGATCTTCATGCCGTGGCAGAGGGTGGCGCAGATGCAGCTGTACACGAACGACATCACGACTAGTGGCAGCAGGAACAGGGTCACGTCCAGGTACACGTTGAAGACACGCTCCGAGGTCACGTCGGGCCACACCTCACGACACTTCTTGCGCTCTGCACGTGAAGGGAAAAGGAGAAAGACGGTGCACATAAATGTGAGTTACATGAGCGAAAGAAAAACTCAGAAGAAGCAAACACCTCTTGCTCCACCGTCTGGTTGTTGTTTGTAAAAACCCTTCGCGAAAGGCGACAGTCAATGTTACAGAAAAGAGAGAAAGAAAGAAAGAAAGAAAGAAAGAAAGAAAGAAAGAAAGAAAGAAAGAAAGAAAGAAAGAAAGAAAGAAAGAAAGAAAGAAAGAAGCGAAAACGTCAAAGTGTTTGTGTATGCTTTCAGAATACCTTTAGAATTAGAACTGACACTTTCAGAATATCGTCTCCTGAATGCACGAACATGTCACCCACGTGTCATCATTGTTGTTTCCGGAAAGTCTGTCCTAGAATTTCATCGTTGAAGAACATGTCACTATCGAATGTATATCATACGCCAGTTTTTCACACGTGTACTTAAAGGGACAATAAAGTTAAAAACAATTTTTCTCACAAAGGTCGATTACCTCTTTCACAGTACCAAGAACAACAATAAATAAATAAATAAATAAATAAATAAATAACTTGGCCTTATGGCCTCCGGAAGCCGCAGTTTCAGCGTGTATTTCAAAACTGAAACCTTGACATCCATTTTCTCTTTTAATGTTGAACACAAGATTGGGAAATTAATGGCAATCGAGTTCTCGAAATATAGCTTATCATTCTAAATCATTTCACATTTTCGCTTTAGTGTCACTTTAACTTGCCCACTCATTAGCTGCCACACTGCCAGAAAATAGGAAAAAGTCGAAAGGGTTTGCCATGAATTTGCACCTTTACAGTACCACTGTGCTCGTAAATTCATCGTGGCCGAACTCGTACCCTTTGGTGTAACGTGCAACACGTAAGACGACCGGAAATTGCTCACATCCTCGCCTGCAAGCCTCGAGATATCCGGAACCTTTCAGTAATCAATCCTTCGCGTCCTGTTTTGAGACATACATTTCCCAAACGCTTTACAAAACTTGATAACACTTTCAAAAGCTTGTTCTCTCAAGCAATGCAACAAAAATATGTTCAGAAAAACAGGGCGCAACGACGAAAACAACAAAAACAATTATAACGACAAACGTCATTGATTTTGAAATGCGGGGAAAGTCTGTTTTTCTCCAAGTAAATGACAAGACGTAGGAAGTTTCAATTGAAATAACAGAATCAACCTTATAGAGATACGTGCATTATAATGCTGTTACGGTGAGATGTGTTTATTCGGGGATGACGATCAATGAGAGAGGCCTAGGGACCACAGTGCTTGCTAGCGTCTTCTTCCTCTGCTTCTAAGCATCCACCGCGTACCGTAGCATTTCCCCCCTGGCAGACGATGCCCACCGGGCGAGTCACGTCGTGTCCCGATGGTGGAAACGTTTAAGGCGGGCGACATGGACGACGTCGGTTTTGCTTGAGCGACGGCCAGCAGACAGGAGTCGAGATATCACGTAAGTGACCTCACTGAGGCGTGCGATGACGACGAAGGGGCCGGTGTAGTGGGCCAGGAACTTTTGGTATAGGCCACGCTTGCGAAGTGGTGTCCATATCCACACCAAGTCGCCTTTCTCATACGACACGGGCTGATGACGCTTGTCATAGCGGATCTTTGAGCGGTCTTGAGAAGCGAAGGTTCGAAGGCGTGCGATGCGTCGGGCCTCTTCTGCACGGCAAAGCGTTTCGGCCAGTGAAGGCTCGTCGGTTTCAGAATATGGCAGAATCGAATCAAGAGCTGTGCGGGGCTTTCGTACATATAGGAGATAGAAGGGGCTGTATCCGGTGGTTTCATGTCGTGCAGTATTGTAGGCGAATGTTATGAAGGGCAAAACAGTGTCCCAAGTTTTGTGAGCTGAATCGACATACATTGAAAGCATGTTAATGAGAGTTCTGTTGGTGCGTTCAGTTAGACCGTTAGTCTGCGGGTGGTACGGGGTGGCGTGACGAAAACGGGACATAGAAAGGCGCAGCAGTTCTTCAACCACATCAGCAACAAATTGCCGGCCACGATCACTGATAATGACACGAGGAGATCCGTGTCGTAATATAATGGATGACAGCACGAAGCGGGAGACCTCAGCGGCTGTTGCAGCAGGAATCGCCGCACTTTCGGCATAGCGGGTTAGGTGATCGACGCACACTATAATCCAGCGGTTGCCCGACGTTGATCGCGGAAAAGGGCCGAGCAGGTCAATACCGACGACTTCAAACGGTGAAGCAGGGGGTGAGATGGGATGGAGAAGTCCTGAAGGGCCGCTAGTTGGACGCTTGTGGCGCTGGCATAGCTCGCAGCTGGCAACGTACGCGGTGGTATTGCTACGCGTACCGTAGCAATATTATTTTATCTGCACCATACAGGTAACTCTGGAGCCTAAAACTTCCACGAAGACAAAGCGGCGGTCACCCTTTCCACGTTATCGCGTTCATGTGGCCACGAAGACGACGTAGTTGATAATTTTAGTTTTGTGACATTGTCTAAATGGTAGAGAATACAAGTCTCGGATATTCAGTATACACAGACGATCCCATGGACTTTATAGAGAATATCTTGAAACGGATGTCAAAGTGCTCGGGAAAGTTTGTCGTTGATGTGTGGGGTTTGACGCCCCAAAACCAGCTCTGATTATGAGAGACGCCGTAGTGGAGGGCTCCGGAAACTTCGACCACCAGGGGTTTTTTAACGTGCACTGACATCGCACAGTACATGGGCCTCAACATTTCGCCTCAATCGAAATGCAGCCGCCGCAGCCGGGATTCGATCCCGCGACCCTCGGATCAGCAGCCGAGTACCATAGCCACTAGACCACCGTGGCGGGACAGTGCTCGGAAAAGACTGGTGACGTTACTTCAACTACATATTCGTTAGCTCGTATGTGCGAGCGATGAATTTATAACAGGTAAAGTATTGCACTTAAATTTTTACATCATTGATATGCAGTGACGTCGAGCATCTAATATACGAAGCAAACACAGACCACACGTTATACGTTAGGATGAATTAACAGTGACAGGTCAAGTTATTAAAAAAAACAACAACAAACGAGAGGAAAGTGACGCTAAAGGATCGGCTGAGGAAACGGGTGACAGAAAAAGAAATCTCGGTTGGAAACAAGTACGTATCACATGACTATTCCTTGGTGAAAAGGCAACAGCTGCTACGGACCATAAATGACAAATAAAAAAAAATAAGCTATAGCTTGCACCACATGTACCATATATAAACAGCAGCCTGTAGGGACCGATCTATATCTCTCCATCTCTATCGATCTACATCTGTCTTCGCTGGAGCGCGAGGAGTTGCTGTTCGCACGTCGAGTGAGCCGCAAATGTCGTCAGCCAAGCTTTATTTTTCTGAGATTCCACTAAACTCTACTTCAGAAACGGAAAAACAAATAAGCGAACCAGCTGTGTTTGAAGGCAAACAGGCCTGTGTTCACAAGCTCATAACAAAAAAAAGAAAAAGCACATAACGCAGATAGTGAGCGATACCCTTCATACAATAACCAAGCGAACGAGTTTTAAAACGACGAAGACGTTGTATACACAGAATCTGTGGATGTCAGAAATGTCATGAACGGCGGGAAGTGCGTAAAACAATAAAAATCAGTGATCAGCGAACTAGGTGAATGAAAGTGTACAAGAGGGAAAAAGAAAGCTAGGTAAACGATCTGAAGCAGTACTGATCTGTTGATTATACTTGTAAAAACCCAATCTGCGGTTATTTAGGTGGAGATGCACTTGCTGCGCTCATCCTATTTACGCCAACATCATTACGTCGTCAAACTCGTCCCACCATACGCGTCGGGCTCCTACACTCTCGCATCGTTGCGATATTGGTTCGCCGTAACCACATCGACTACCGATTTCACCAGGAATCGTTTGTTGGCATAGGGTATTGGTCAGGGAGCGACGCGGAAGAAAACTGCAATAATAGGTTAGCGCGTTTGCCGCCGCGGACTCAACAAACGAGGCGAACCGACTGTCCGGGATTTTTGCCGTTGCCCCCCAATGCGCGAAGACAGAAAGCATTACGCGAGCCGAAATCTCACCAATACAGCGACCCCTCCGGCGGGTCTGCCTAGAGCGATAACGAATAACGCGCAAAGTACAGTTCGCGCTGCAGATCGCCGCAAAGCCGAGAAGAATATTTGCGAAGTTTCCGCGTCGTAAGGCGCCGCGCAACCACCCCCAAGGACAACTCTGACCGCGCCCACTACGCGTTAGCGGCGTCGCATCATTGCCAAAAGCGCGTTAGGGCATTGACGACGGGGAGAGAGTCTAGGAGCAGACGACACGGCAGCGTGTGATAAGGTGTCAGGTTTTTTTCGCACCGAACAACGTTGCCCTAATAGTTCCAAGCACTGCCTGGCAAACACGACGTGGTTGTGGTTCTTTATTTAACACAGAGACCGCAAGACTCTGCGCTCAGGTTTGGCGCGTAAGCGCCCTATGTTTACTAGCATGATCCCTAAGGCGATAATTCAAGACAGCGGCAGTAGGGTCGAGAAAAGTGTGTGGACCACGCGCATTAGCTGCTAGATAAGCGTGTGATATATTGAGACATAGGGCTAAGGGGTAGTAGCATGGCTGTTCGTGGAAGTCCAGAAGCGACCGTCGAAAGACGTCAACTTTGTTCATGTATAGAAAACATCACTCGCGGGGAAGTTTACAGATCCGTGGGATTTCTGCTATGCAGTTATAAGCAGCTATTCCCAGCGAGGACAAAGGGGCGCACACTTAACGGTTTTGAGCGAAAAAAAAAACAAGCCCGTCGTTTAGCCCTGTACCACGCTGAACATACGTTGGACGTACGCACAAAGACGTTATCGGATTAGCTGCCAGCGAAAGAAACTTTCTTTTGCCATTACGCGACGATTCTCCCTGTCTTCTGTGGATAGCAATATTTTTTTATAAACAACAAGTTAACACATAATTTACTCATCATCACATCGTCTACTAGCTCTGTATGGCTTATATTCAAGAAACCGTACACGCACGAAATGCGTAAAGGTGTTCTCAGTAATTTCGACCTCACGAGTTGAACAATACAGCCACTTAACGCTCGCACAACTGATGCCATAAACGACGAAGTTCAGTTCACCTCACTATTTTTGCACATTTGTATCTTCAGCATCGCAGGTGACGTTGGCTATATATAAGCGCAAGGGGCCACGACGAGAAGGGAATATATTCGGCAGCGTCGCTATACTAACCTGCAGGAGCGCCCGGAATCAGCGAGGAAACACGGCGGATAAGGCCACGCAATCAAAGAGCCCGCCTTGTTGCACAGAATTAGGTAGCTACAGTTTGAGGGAGCACTTCTCTAAACCGACCAAGTGCACGGGACACACGCACGAACCTGCTGAGGCATATGTTCAGGCAGCCTTTTCTTTTTCTGAAGGGGTTTACGATGTATATTTTGTCGCTGCAGGTAAATATGGAGTGCTATCAGCAAGGTACTGACCGCGAAAACTTCTTGTCGATCCATTTCTTTTTTGTTTTGTATTAGGTTAAGGTAGAGGTTTGCTTTTTGGTTTCTTTGTTGTTCGCACTCTTCCAGAAGCGAGACATAAAGGAGTGGAGTTTTAAAAAAGAGAGCAAGCCGAAAGCCATTGCGAACAGAAGTTTATTCTCGCCGTAAAAGCAAAAACGAAGAAAACGAAATTTTAGTTGAATATATAGCGCTGCGGTTTACTTGCGTTGCCCCGTAGAGAATGCATGCAACATTGAAATCACCAGGCAGTGAAATGCCTACACGACAGAGCAAGTCTCGACTTTAAAACACAAAGAAGAGGAAATAATGGGAATATTTGAATGACGCTATTTTTGTGTTTTTGGGTCGAGAGCCCGATAAGGCCAAATGGGCCAAGTTAGTGCGAGCGAATTTTGAATGATCGTTTGGAATGCGAAAATTTCTTAGCTCGCACATTTTTGTCTTCTAGCTAACTCTGGGGTTCTTTGTCATGCTAACTATATTTTTTTCGAAAGATGATTATTATCAAATTTTATTATCCAAAAACAGAGAATTTCCGGGTGACGGGGTCACGCTTTTGCGGTGAGAGCGAGTTCTATCATCGGCTCTGCCTAGGTTCCAGAGTATGTTGATGGAGCTATAGATAAAGTTCACCTTTAAGATTACCGGAGATAAGCCTAACGCTGCAACCAAGGAGGTACTTTGGAAATGCGCGTCACCATAGGCTTGCGCAGAGTTCTCCGTTGGGGGGCGGGGGGAATCGAGCCGAAGGATTACTTCAACGCCCCCTCCTCCTCAAAACCCCCTGCCATTGCGGCCATTTCAGTCCAAACAAGGTGCGATGTAAAGCACCACCTTTTAGATGTAAAGATGTAAGCCATCTATTGGCAGATTTGACGCCCCCTCGTCTGATTAAGGGGAAGGGGGGCGGCCGTCCCCGATGATCCCCGGGGTTCCACTGCACTTCTATTTCAGCCCTCATACCTCACACTTTTAACACAGAGACCGCAAGACTCTGCGCTCAGGTTTGGCGCGTAAGCGCCCTATGTTTACTAGCATGATCCTAAGGCGATAATTCAAGACGCGGCAGTAGGGTCGAGAAAAGTGTGTGGACCACGCGCATTAGCTGCTAGATAGCGTGTGATATATTGAGACATAGGGCTAAGGGTAGTAGCATGGCTGTTCGTGGAAGTCCAGAAGCGACCGTCGAAAGACGTCAACTTTGTTCATGTATAGAAAACATCACTCGCGGGGAAGTTTACAGATCCGTGGGATTTCTGCTATGCAGTTATAAGCAGCTTCCCAGCGAGGACAAAGGGGCGCACACTTAACGGTTTTGAGCGAAAAAAAAACAAGCCCGTCGTTTAGCCCTGTACCACGCTGAATATACGCTGGACGTACGCACAAAGACGTTATCGGATTAGCTGCCAGCGAAAGAAACTTTCTTTTGCCATTACGCGACGATTCTCCCTATCTTCTGTGGATAGCAATATTTTTTTTTATAAACAACAAGTTAACACATAATTTACTCATCATCACATCGTCTACTAGCTCTGTATGGCTTATATTCAAGAAACCGTACACGCACGAAATGCGTAAAGGTGTTCTCAGTAATTTCGACCTCACGAGTTGAACAATACAGCCACTTAACGCTCGCACAACTGATGCCATAAACGACGAAGTTCAGTTCACCTCACTATTTTTGCACATTTGTATCTTCAGCATCGCAGGTGACGTTGGCTATATATAAGCGCAAGGGGCCATGACGAGAAGGGAATATATTCGGCAGCGTCGCTATACTAACCTGCAGGAGCGCCCGGAATCAGCGAGGAAACACGGCGGATAAGGTCACAAAATCAAAGAGCCCGCCTTGTTGCACAGAATTAGGTAGCTACAGTTTGAGGGAGCACTTCTCTAAACCGACCAAGTGCACGGGACACACGCACGAACCTGCTGAGGCATATGTTCAGGCAGCCTTTTCTTTTTCTGAAGGAGTTTACGATGCATATTTTGTCGCTGCAGGTAAATATGGAGAGCTATCAGCAAGGTACTGACCGCGAAAACTTCTTGTCGATCCATTTCTTTTTTGTTTTGTATTACATTAACGTAGAGGTTTGCTTTTTGGTTTCTTTCTTGTTCGTACTCTTCCAGAAGCGAGACATAAAGGAGTGGAATTTTAAAAAAAGAGAGCAAGCCGAAAGCCATTGCGAACAGAAGTTTATTCTCGCCGTAAAAGCAAAAACGAAGAAAACGAAATTTTAGTT
Source organism: Hyalomma asiaticum (assembly GCA_013339685.2). NCBI lineage: Eukaryota > Metazoa > Arthropoda > Arachnida > Ixodida > Ixodidae > Hyalomma > Hyalomma asiaticum. The sequence goes on along the minus strand of JABSTT010000775.1, from coordinate 1,139 downwards.
GAATATATAGCGCTGCGGTTACTTGCTTTGCCCCGTAGAGAATGCATGCAACATTGAAATCACCAGGCAGTGAATGCCTACACGACAGAGCAAGTCTCGACTTTATAACACAAAGAAGAGGAAATAATGTGAATATTTGAATGACGCTATTTTTGTGTTTTTGGGTCGAGAGCCCGATAAGGCCAAATGGGCCAAGTTAGTGCGAGCGAATTTTGAATGAACGTTTGGAATGCGAAAATTTCTTAGCTCGCACATTTTTGTCTTCTAGCTAACTCTGGGGTTCTTTGTCATGCTAACTATATTTTTTTTTCGAAAGATGATTATTATCAAATTTTATTGTCCAAAAACAGAGAATTTCCGGGTGACGGGGTCACGCTTTTGCGGTGAGAGCGAGTTCTATCATCGGCTCTGCCTAGGTTCCAGAGAATGTTGATGGAGCTATAGATAAAGTTCACCTTTAAGATTACCGGAGATAAGCCTAACGCTGCAACCAAGGAGGTACTTTGGAAATGCGCGTCACCATAGGCTTGCGCAGAGTTCTCCGTTGGGGGGCGGGGGGAATCGAGCCGAAGGATTACTTCAACGCCCCCTCCTCCTCAAAACCCCCTGCCATTGCGGCCATTTCAGTCCAAACAAGGTGCGATGTAAAGCACCACCTTTTAGATGTAAAGATGTAAGCCATCTATTGGCAGATTTGACGCCCCCTCGTCTGATTAAGGGGAAGGGGGGCGGCCGTCCCCGATGATCCCCGGGGTTCCACTGCACTTCTTCTTCAGCCCTCATACCTCACACTTTTACCTATCACTGCACTTTTTGTTCAACTCCCCACTTGAACCAAAAGTGCAGTGAGAAGAAGAAGGTTTGTTTAGCGGTCATTTTGCTTGCTAAGAGCGTTTAACAGGATATCAGTGAGACGCTGATGAAGTGTAAAGAGCTGGTGTGAAGATATGAGGCCATTTGTTCCTCACTTACATGTCTCGGTAGTGCAATGCGTTTTGCGCCCAGCACCTATCGTTGTATCCCGCGGCTTCGTGGGTTCGCAACTAGTGATGTACAGCAATATTTCTGTGCCACTAGTTGACGTTAATTTTTACGTCGTCATTTCCATGACGGGAATGGCGTGACGGATATTACGGAAA
>JABSTT010000774.1:0-10138 GCA_013339685.2 Hyalomma asiaticum | reverse complement strand
AATAACGAAGTTCATAAAGCCCGTGTCACTCACAATTCTGGGCCACTCATTTGGTTGTGAGCATTTTCACGTGAAAAACTGTTGCTTCTGTGCAGGATCAAAGCGTCTGTGACATCCAAGAAATCATCCTGGCCACCATGTGGAATACATCAGATGTCTTAGGAGGCCATGGCATCTCTTCTTGGTGCTTTCTTTCTTTTCAACATTGCCTAGCCTCCCGGCTGCCTTCTCACCATGCATAGGTTAGTACATGGGAACAGTGCTTTTCATAAGTATTAGAATCTCAGGGCCAGTTCGAGGAAATTATTTAAGATTGCTTGTTTTTTATGACCAAATACTACAGGAAAGTGTTACCTTGTCTGTGCACGTGTATTTCCAGAGTAAATAAACCCTTCTGCATCTCCTGAGATTTGAAAACAAGAAGCACTTGCCTCATATGGAAAACATTCCTCATGTGTGCTTTTTTATCTTCCTCTAGGTCTCTGTGCTCTTGGTTTCTGTGCTGTTGGCAGGGCCGTGCCACATGTCACCAATAACCAGAATCCTTCACAAGTGCGATGGCTAGATCATTTATTTAATGCATTTTGCCAATTGTATGTGCTGACATTCCCCACCACATGTTTACTACGTCTAGCAATGAGGTTTCAAGTGCTGTGGGGATGAGATGATGCAACATTAGATTTAAAATGTCACACGCTTTTGGAACTCTGGGTCGTAAAAAACTGCAGGTATGATCATTGATGCCCCGCCACGGTGGTCTAGTGGCTAAGGTACTCGGCTGCAGATCCGAGGGTCGCGGGATCGAATCCCGGCCGCGGCGGCTGCATTTCGATGGAGGCGAAATGTTGAGGCCCGTGTGCTGTGCGATGTCAGTGCACGTTAAAGAACCCCAGGTGGTCGAAATTTCCGGAGCCCTCCACTACGGCGTCTCTCATAATCAGAACTGGTTTTGGGACGTAAAACCCCCAGAAAACAACAAAACAATGATCATTGTCGTGTGATGAATGTGCCCAGCCTCAAGTTTACAATGGCCAAGCGGGGTGAGGTGTCCTTTAAGCACAACTATATGGCACTTCTTGGTGTTATGCATTGTTTTGGTTATTTGGTTGTTGCAAGGAAGGGGGGGGGCAAGGACGATTAACCGGATAGGATGAGCACTCCCATCAATATAGGCCCCATGATAAACGGTACCCACCTTTTGAAAAAAGGCACTAAGAGGTCAGTGAAGATACTGCTTTTTTGAGTGACTCTACACAACAAGTACGTAGTCTCAACAGGTACTCTACACAACAAGTACATAGTCTCAACAGGTTAGCCTCCTTGTTCAACGCCATGGTGTTGCGTTTTACGGTTTCTATGATGTTTTATTCAAGACTATGTACACTCAGCTTTGTGAAAGTAGAGTTCTCTTCCTCTTACCCTTTGAGCAATCACCAAACCTTTGTAATGGTGATGGTCTCATTTATGCTATCATTTTTGTTTGGCAACGAGAGTCGCTACAAAGGCAAGACAACCTCTTATGTGTATATACAACCATTGCATAGCTCATTGACCTGATCTTTCAGGGGCTGCTTGATGGGGTTAGCCCTTTTCAGAAGGAAGAAGTGACTGTGATCCCGTACTTGCAGAGCCGGCATACAAGCTGCTATGTTGGTGCTTGGCAAGTTCTCCGCCCAAGTAATGTGTTTTAATGGGACTGTGAATGTTCTGCCTGGGGATTCGTAGCTGCAACAGATATGTTGTTTGCTCAAAGTGTGTTCTGTGGAAGATCCTACACTCTTGCGGCCAAACACACGGAAACTATAATGAGCATTTATAGAAGGTATAATTACGGAGTGTGACAGTGAGCTTCATAATAGTGTGGATACAGCCCATACTTGGACAACATGGTGCTGTTGCGCATGCGATTGATCGTAGAGGTCCTTAAAATAAACCTAAATGACCTTGCAGAGTGGCAGCTTCTAGGGTCTGTGCATGATCCCTGTACATGATGAGCACCTTTTGTTATTAGAAGTGTGATACGGGATTTAATTGCAAGTACAGCCTCTTTTCACACTTTGTGATGACGGTTTTACTTGCACTCAATGTTCATTTAGGAATGTTATGCATGAGGTCACTTATTTGCAGCTAATCAGCACGACAGATATCGTCGCATATGTACTTACAGGAGTTTGGCCTATTTTGTTTTGATTCCATTGACTTGTGTCCCACAGAAGGTAGCACAGTTTGTACATTCATGCTGTTTCACATCTGAAGCCAACATATACGATTGGTACAGTTTATGGAGCATCAATTTCTTCTGTTGTCCTCTTTCATTTCCAGATAACTTGGACAAGAAACCCCGAGGAAAGGGCATGGCAAAGGACAAGCAAGCGGAATTGCATCAAGGCTAGGCAGTCTTCTGAAAGCACTACGAATGTCCAATAAATATGCAAGTACAGATGCCACTTTTCGTTGCATATTGTGTGAGGTGCAGCCCACGTCGAGCGAGTCTCACAGTGAGGTTGACCACACTACATTTCATATCGACACAGAAGATATTTGTCCTGTTCATTCGTTATACTGACAACAGCGTTGCATTTCGTGTTGACAAGTCAATTATTTAAAGCACCATCATATCGAACTGGAATTGATGGCACATCATCTGATCAACTTGCAAGCTGGACATCACTTATGCGGTCAAATGCTACAATGCTCGCGGTTTGGTTGTACATAAAGTTAGCAAGAAAGACATCAAAATAATTAAAAAACACAGTCATTTAAAAAATATGTTCACTCATCATTTTGATGGTCAAATATCAAATTGACGGTACAGTTGTGCTTCAGAATGACGTGGGAACAGTCATGGGCATGTTACCAGTAAAAATCAATACTGTTACAGTTGCACTTACCTAAGCCAGAAAAGTAACTATGTTAGTTACATAAACGAACGCTGGAGAAGGCAGTTGCCGCCCTGATGAAAACAAGTCCGCTTGTCGAAACGTTGGCTCCCGCGACATTCCCTGTTTTAAATCGTACTTTGCGATTTGTTCATCAATTCAAGCATCCATCTTCCCCTGAGCTTCTCTTCTATGTCAGTTACAGTCACTCAGCTTGCAAAAGTAACTTGTTACAGTTACTGAAAAAAGTAACATCGTTACTCTTTCCTTACTGTACAAGATTAATACACCGCAAACGAAATTATGTAGTTCTGTCAACGGAAACATATGAAGGCGTGCGGTTAGTTCAAGTTGCTCGTGGAAAACTGCCAGATAAAAGGAACAGACTGGGCTCACTCAAAAGCCCAACACCAGCAATCGTTGCGTACGCTTCACTTTCTGCAACAACTTTTTTATTGACTGCCGGGAATTTATGTACAAAAAAGAAAAAAAATTGCAGATCGCAAACGGAGTGGGAATCAAGGAAATGGGAAGCATGCATCAGGAATGTAAAATAGTACTGCATTGTGTTCTCGCTATACCGATTTTGTTACATATGAAATTAACAAAACGGCCGTGCGAGAGCACCAATACTGTGGCATGTAAAACATGGCACTCATGACACGCATGTCATGATTGCAAAGTTATGGCCTGCTGCTTACATTAGTCATGCAGTCGTGCACGTGCCATAGCAATTTTGGTGTACGTCCCATGAACGAAACGCGTGGCATGTAAATCATGCCGCTCATAACATGCATGTCATGATTTTCATGTTCTTAGAACGTGTCACCCATGGTCGTCATACATTGTTGCCTCCCCATACCAATTTTGGTATATATATCAAGTTAAAGAAACGGCTGCAACAGCCACCAAGACCGTGGCACGTAAATCATGCCGCTTATGACATGCACGTCATGATGTTTGTGTTATGACGTGTCATTTATGCTCGTCATGCAGTGGTGTTGAGCCATACTAATTTTAGCATACTTCCATTAACGAAAGGTCAGGAAAGCACCAAGACCCTGGCACGTAAATGATGCCGCTCATGGCCTGCACGTCGTGATTTTCATGTTATGACCTATCATTTATGTTTGTCGTGCAGTCATGTTGTTGCAAACAAATTTTCGTATACATCCCATTAGCGAAACGGCTAGGAGAGCACAAATTCATAGGCAGCTAGATATAGATACGCTCAATGTCACCGAATTTCGCCAAGAAATGCATCGCATTTAATACGTTGGGACAGCCTGGTGCCACGAAGCACTGCTGCACACTCATAAATAAAATGGGAGCTCATCCTGAGACACGACAAAGAGGATAGGCCCCTTCGAGCCGTTGCTGCCGGCACTTGGGGAAGTGCTTTTTGGAAGTACCGCCGCTTTGAGAATTAAACGTGTGCGAGGCATTGAAAAGCGTCTGTTTCTAGGTGGTTTCCGCGCGGGTGGTCATGAAGAAATGGCTGGACACGCAAAAAAAAAAAAAATTAAGGTTGCTGCCCCGGCCTCTGAACAACAGTGTCTTTCGTCACTTAGGCCGACCATACAGCGGTATCGCGCACCTGTCTCTGCATGGCGGCGGGGAGAAGAACCCTTCCCCGCCCTTTTTTTGTGGCCGACCGGCCGTGCTTTGTTTGCCTTCATAAAAAAAGTCTTCATTTCCGCCCTGGAAACACGTCAGCACATCTACACACAAAAAAAAAAGGCCAACACATATCCGTGTCCTGCACAGCATCGCGATCCAAACGATACATCGTAAAAGCGTTCCACTAGTGAGATAGAAATACATTTTGCAAAGTTATCGACATACAGAGGTACACATAGTCATAAACATTTAAGAGAAACTTCGCAATATTCTTGCATCGCGATACTGCCGAGCCCTGCTTTTAGGAAGTGTTGCTGCTGGATTTTTTTTTAAAAGGAAGTAACTGTAACTGTATTTACAGTTACAGTTACCGTGTAAAAAGTAACTGTTACAGTTACAAGTTCCCCTAAATTAATTGTAACTAGTTACAGTTAGAAGTTACTGAAAAACTTAACTAGTTACGGGTAACGCCTTACTAGTAACTAGTTACTGCCCAAGACTGCCTGCGCGTTTCAATCTTCTAAAGGCCACTGTGCAGTTAATTTCACTTCCGCGCTCTTTTTAAACATGAAACTTCACCGAACCGTGTTGAAAAACTACGTGGCGGCGCTTGTGGAGTGCTCCTGGTTTTTGCATTGCAAGCATTTCATTTCAGCTCAACAAGAAATTGGTCTTTTTATGTATCACGCTAATAAACGAACAAATACACGTAAATTTATGCACTCATCTTTTACTTTTGCCATTAGCACTTTATTTTGGTTGCACGGAAAGTTCGAAGTAGGAACTATTTGCAGCCTCGTGGAGAAACAGTGGTAGGTGGTTATGAGGGTGTGGGAGGGGCTTCACTGCAGACTTGAGTAGTCCTTTTCACAGGAGGCATGGAGCTCCGCCACATTGGGCTGTGCACGGCAGTTAAAATGCTTGTGTTGTCCGTTTCCCTCCCTTTGTCTTCGCGTATGTGCGCTAGCTGTTTGATAACAAAGACTTTCCAACTCTCCAAAATCGCTACTGTAAACCCTCGGGAGTGCCTTTTGGGGGGTCATGCATGTGCTGCATAGCCCAGCGGCGGTTATGGCGGCGCGCAGGGAGCCTTCTATGAAAAATTCTTGAACACTCTATTGCTGATTGGATGTAACCACATACGTCAGTGGGAGAGTGAAATGCGAAAGGGAATGTTCTTTTCAGGCCGTCTGTTGTGTTTTGAACTTTGAGGACTAATAACTTCAGTTCTCGTGCACCGATTCGGATAATTCTTTTTGCATTCATCTCGGTATTCAGTACTACACACACTCCAGTGCTCCAGAAAGGCAGTCAAAAAAGTGTCGCAGGGCCCCTTTTACCTTCGTACCTCATCCCGCAAACGATGCACGAAAGATGAACAGATTCACCAGCCTTGTCTTCAACGCTTGGTTTCAGGACAGAGGAGAAGTGTAATATAGGCGCAGTGGCTGACGGTTTGAGTGCTGGTGGCGGTGCAAAGTGGCTAAGCTGATAAACCAGTGGCTGCATAGAACATTGTGGCAGGGCTTTTTCTTTTTGTTTTTTGCGTGAACAGAAGTTTCCCGATGTTTACTTGTTTTCTGCTAGCTGTTTTTTGACCCGTTACAAAACACAAGACCAGCATCGCCAAACTTCTGGCTTGTGCAAGATATCGTGGTGCTCTTGAGTCTGTTCCCTTTTGTATGTTGGAAGAGTTTGCATGAGTTCCAGCTCATTCTGTGAAATTGTCACAGAAGTAAATGGGGGAACCACTGTGCGTTCTTGTATGCTCTTAGATAAGCAGTGTGAAAGGGAGACTGTATCTTTATACAGTTTGTTCTAGCTGACTGGACTAATCAAATCAAAAAGAAGGGATAAAGAGGTACCACACGGGGACCACTGGCGTTTTGCTAGCCGCCTCCTCCTGTAAACTGGTAAATTTTTCAGTTTGCTTCGGTTACTTCATTAGTAAAGATTAACTATCTCAATTGTTAACTAATTGTATCATTGTCAGAACCAGCATATCAAATGATGCATTAGATATGAAATGCAATGCCCAACTTCCAGCTTTGAAAACACTTTGGAGAGTGCTGCTTTTGCGTGCAAGGGAGGGTGCAGCCACGCACTTTGCCTGGGGTTAGGGTATTGCACCACAACTTTCAAGAACGGAAAAAAGAACACTCACAAGAGTACAAGCTTGGGCATGTTGGTAATATATATGACAGGATATAAGTACACAGATTGAAAGAACAAACTGACACTGAATTCGAATAGTGTAAACATAGGACATGCAACAAAAGGCCACCCTCCTCGAGCGCTTGCAGAAAAGTTTACAGCCGAGCCACAAAGCCCCCTATGTTGGCTTGCTGATGTTGCGTGCGGCAGTGGCGTAGGCATGCATGGGCTGACCGGGCTGAAGCCCCCCCCCCCCCCCCGAAATTTTTCCAGCCGGTGCCCCCTGCCTATCTATGCTGCCCATCACATATACGAACAAAGGTGCCCATTCTTGGAAAGTGCGGCTATGCGCATTCGCGTCTCATCGGTGGGCTTAAAAACGAAGAACGCGGCTCTTTCCACTCACAAAGGAAGTTGACTTGTCACTCTATGGCGGGGAATGTTGTAGTTTCTCTGCAGGAAACCGTGGTGGCAAACGAGGGGCACCTGTCATTTTTCGGCAAAGAGTGCTGTGATAAGAGCCTGAAGGGGGAGCTTGCAGTCTTTGAAGCACAGTGCTGCGGCAGGCAGACGCTTTTGCAATGCGTTGACAATTAGCTCTCTGCAGTGATGGAAGAACATGGCGAGTCTGCGTATCTGGAATCATGCGTGGTTTTGCTGTGGGTGAAACGTTCGCGGGCTAAGGTCATCGAGCTAGCGAACCAAGCACAAGATAAAGTATGCGGCTGTTCCCCGTGCAATGCCTTCCCCTGTGCCGCCCGACCCTTCTTCCCCTCTTATTCCTATTTCTGTGGGGCGCCGACGCTTTTCGTGCGTTGTATGCGCTCGCGTGGGGAATATGGCGTACAGTGCATGCGTTTTTTCTTTTTGAGTAGTGCCCCTACATGGGTGGCCCAATACAGCTTCGCTTTTGCTGTTTTTCTTCACGACTTACATATGGTTACGATGTGCGCGTACGGCGTGTCCCCTTCTGAGAAGGGCAATGCGGCAGAGTGGAAATTTCGACCAACTGGACAGCACTGCTTTACAATGGTATCCACAAGCACTACGGAATAACGAGTCGACAACAAGACGCGCTGCGGTTCATCGCCGAGCGTGCACAAGGGCATGCACAACAGCTCCGCTACCAGCAGGTGGTGGTCGCGACATTCATTCAAGAAGAGGTGACCATATTCGTATCGTCGCTTTCGCGGCAATATGTCTCAAGGACGGCAGCGGCTCTCCGTCTTCTGGGCAAGCTCATCTTTGCAGCGCCCACAAACGAGCGAGACCTCGAATGCTAAGTCCTTTTCTTCAACTGATTTGTACTTACATGATGCCTTATTCCTCTGACAATACAGTGGCTTTGTAATGTGCCTAAGATGAGCTGTATGGATTATATGTGAATTCTTTGATAATGTTTGAATAGTCATTTGCTATTGCTCACATGTGGTCATATGATGCCTTATTGATTTCAGCAAGCCAGGAAATTAATTTGAAATCATTTCATTTCTTAAATACGATATACAGCGTTTTAAACATAACAGCCGAAATAAGTACGGTCGCCGAGACGATTGAACGATCAATCAATAAATGAGTCAATCAATGAGCAGCCAATGGGAAACAAAAATGAGTAAAAATCTCTTTATACCAATACCTTTCTTGGCTACAGTATCTGGTCGAACAAATCGAACAGAGAAGGCTAAATGTCAAGCAAAAGTGCAAATGAGTTCCATGAAGACAAAAGAGCGCAAGACAACGGTGACAACAGGTACAAAGGACAGGCATTTAAAGCATGCAAAACAAACTTACCCACATCGAGCCTTTGCTCATTGAAGTAAACAGATTTATCAGGACGCTTTATTTTGAAGAAAGTAGTGTTTAGATGCATGAAATACTAAAATTTCGCGCAACTGTTAATTCAATTCCAAGTTAAAGCACCGAGAAAGTCCTGCAGTTATTCGCCATTGGAATAGTTTCAATTGAGGGTTGTATGCACTACCATTATATGCTTGCCTGGTGCGCGGAATCAGAGCCGAAAATATGGCATGTCTCTAACTCACTGAACGGGATATTACTTCTCCGTTAGGCAGAAGGAAACTCACTATTCTTGGACCTTGTTTAGTAAGGGAGCCAAATAAGTTATTTACATCAGCCCTCATGTTTTTCAACAGCAACCTAAGTGAGAGCGAAATAAGAAAAAAACGTACAAAGCCCCATGAAGGTCACAGGGAAAATATTAGTGTGTAAGAACCATAAGAGAGCTTTCTTTTACAAACTTCTTCTTTAACCTTGATGTGTCTAAATCGAGCACTAGGCATGTAGTATTGTCAACTCAGTGTAGCAAGCGATCGCGTAAGGTTAAAACAAATGAAGTTTCAGTATGCAAAAACCAGTGAGATACGGCTAGTACTAGTTGATAATCTAGTATCTGTCGATGCTGGTGCTGCATCAAGTGAGTACATTTGTGAACTTCGTAAGTAGAAAGCTTATGGCGAACGTCATTGATACAGGAAATATTTTATACCTAATACGGATCCTTCTGCCATTGTGACGCCCCGAGGGGCGTCGGCAGGGCGAAACACGGGAAGGCGGGTAGCGGGAGTTTTTGGCCTTCTGCAATCCTACTTTTCGGCTGCCACTGCGGTCAGAGAATCTCGTTAGCCGCGAGTTTTGAGGAAACCGCGCTTTGACAGAAGAGCTGACGTTTGTGCGGCGGTCCCAGATGAGAGTGTGCATTAGGCGGCGACATTGAAGACGACAGAATGCCGCCAAAGCGAACCCAGCGCGCTCATAAGTGCCTGAAAAAAGCCAACGGAGCGTCCCCGGTATGTGTCGATCACCGTGCAATGCAGTAAGCAGAACTGCTTCTCGGACGCGCACATCTGGCCGGCCACAGAGGAGCGACTCCCCACAGGCGCGTCTTTTCACCGGGCACTTCCAGCATGAGGGCGCCTAGACGGCGCCAAATTGCTTGCACCTGGAGTGTTTCGGAATGGAAGCGGTGCTAGCTAACGCTCGTTACGGTAATCTGTATACAAGTGTCGCCGGTTAGGCTGTCCGACGTCGTGTCCGAATGTCGAGTTTTGTGTATGTTTATATTTTGCTTTCTATATTTTGGAGAGGAGTTCGTACTGCATTACACTGTGGAGGCGAGTCCCAAACAATAGTTGCACGGCGGGTTGGACTGGTGCGTTTTCTACCAGTGACGTTGCCGTAGACAACCATTGGATAGACGCCCTGGTGAGGCGGAGCTGTCAGGGGGAAAAACTCGTCTCGGGACAGAGGACAAGGCGGAATTTTGGAGATTCGAGAGACTCGAAGAGATGCAGTGACCTTCCGTCATGTGAAGAAGTAAGCTTCGTTTGCGATCCCTCATGCAAGCCTGGCCGTTCGGCTCTCCAACCTCGGAGAGTCGATGTAGTCTTTTCGAGAGCAGGATGCGAGCAGCAATGATCGGGGAGAATCCGCGAGCTACGGCGACTTCGTGGTCGACATCCGAGTTT
>JABSTT010000773.1:0-10233 GCA_013339685.2 Hyalomma asiaticum | reverse complement strand
GAGAACTCGTGCACATTTACTGTACCGGTGCTCTTGTCACAGGATTCACTTTGAGGGACAGGGATGTGACTGCACTGAACAGAAGCCTCACAGGCACGACTGTCAAGTAAGCAGCTTAATGTAACAAACGATGCTGTTATGTGAGAGCAGCTTTCTTCCGTCTGTGTTGAAACCTGAACAAATGGACGGTTCAGACACACATTCATTAGGGCAAAATTTTGAGACACGCTGTGAATAAAAAATTACGCTACATACCTCATGCCTCGACAGTTCATTTTCGTCACACTGGGGTGGGACATCTGGTAGTGATTCGACCTCTCCACAATCATCATTTGATGAAATGGAGCTGTCTACAGGCTCATCTTCACCAACATCCTCATGTAAACTGACACTGCTTGGGTCTGAAATGGCAGGTAAAGCACAAGTCCTTTTTCTCCACCTGGGGATGGAAAACATCACGATACACGTTTTGCATCTTCCAAAGACAAGTACCATTTGTAGCACACGTTAGATCAAAAGCAGCCAATTATTATTTATTATGATACAGCACAAGTGGCTGTTGTTGCTACGATACTTTTGGGTCTGCTAAACGCACCAGCTGCATTCAATGCCTATTTCAATGGATGTGGTGTAAGCACCAATTCTATGTACCGTACACATTTCAGTGCAAGTTACAAGGCAGTTTCAGAAAAGTTTAGTGGTCCCTTTAGAATCATGATTCATGCTCAGCTGCATAATTCATAACCAAGGAACATTGGTTAATAATTCCAAGGAACATTGGCGTGGCGAAGTGCTCATGTATTGAAAGCAATGGTTCGTCCATTTATGTGTTTGATGCCGTATTGATTATGTAAGTGAGAGAGAGATTATTTGAAAAGAATTAGAGAAAAGCACGAAATAGTAACTGTCTCTCTTCCAGGAGGACATCTCAACTTAGAAGAGGGAGACACGGGCGTAGGCACCATACTGTAAAAGGCACAGGTACACATCAAGCTCGGCACGTAGAACACAGGCTAGTTAGTCATAGCCGCCCGGCCAACCCCGTGTCCTCGATGAAGTTGAGGAGGGCGGAAAGAGCGGAGCGGCGACGTTCACTGCAACTAGCCGGGTGCAACAAGTCCTGTAGTGTTGAGCACGACAGGCCGTGTTTACGATAGCTAGCACACAACTGTTCCCGAGTGGAGGCGAAGGCAGGGCAGCCACACAGAATGTGGGCGAGGGTTTCCACCTCCCCGCAGTCTATGCACGCGGGAGAGATGGCACGGCGAAGTCGATGACTTTTGCTGTTGACTGTGCATACGACACATGTGCAGCTACACTGCAACATTATCGATACTTTGATGTTGAGGTTCTACAATTAGCAAGAATACGGTTTATTTTCAAAGCACATGTTTAAAAAGTGAATAATCCAACAACAACAAGCACATATACAATAAGCCTGATCTTTATTTTTTCCGGCACTGTCACACATTCACGTGATGTTCCTCCACCTCAATTTGTGTGCATGTGTGTGTTTGTATGAGAGTGCATAATTTCTGTTGATATGTCCATGCATCACAGACATTGTGCTCATGGCTGAGCGATTCTTTGCCGCATACATCAACCTAGATATGTAATGTATTCCTGAAGCTAATATGCCCATAATTGTGCCTCTATAATCAGCCTGCATTATCCTAGCATCTCTGTCTTTCTATAGTATTCATATTTTGTTCATGCATAGTAGAATATCTGCTGTCGATTATACCGCCTTCACAGCACACTTGAGCTTATTGGGGCGGACATTGATGCCATAACATTCTCGCTCTACACGAACTGCTAAACTGAACCATAATAACCCATTTAGCGACAGCGTACACAATTGTGCACTTGTTTTCGACAACTTGTTCTTTGGCAGTTCAATGGACAAGCGGCTAAGAAAGTGCAAGAAAGACAGCTTTGGATGAATTGATGTATTCAGTGTGTCATCAGTTTGCTAGAGTGTGCTGTGTACTCGTGCAGACAATTTTGTGAAGGCATTACCATATTTTAAGAGTAGTTTGACGTGGGATGTTCAGGGAGCGACATCAAAAATATGATTTTCACTGGCTCATAATGAATTAGCCAATAACAAACTGCACTCGCGTTTCAAGTCTGCTTCTGATTAATTTTATGACAAAGATAAAAGCTGACTGGCCTTAGAGGAAACTTACATTGAATTATGCTCTAATTACATTTATTTACTGAGTAACAAACAGTTCAACACATAACCGAGGTTTCTTTCTTGCTATTGAATGTGCAGTGCTGCGAAAATTGTGTGTGTTAAGATTTGGTGCATTCATAGACGCTTTATCGCAGTTAGCCCTTGAAACAAAAGTGAATGTTTTTTTCGCCCATTACTTGCACACCTACGGTATGGGTTCATAGCTGATAGTTGAAATTCGTGCCTATCCTATTCGGCACAGCGCGACGCTTGTTGTTTGTAACTCATTCAGTTATCTTTATACAGAGACGGTGCATCCGTGATCGTTTAGGTAACGTTAACTAAGCGAAGCTAAATCGGTGTGTGACATCTGCCAACGTTGCGCACGTTTCGGATTCTGCATCGTGGATTTACCCGCGCTCGCTGTCTGAAAATCAACGCTAACAGAATGGGACGGCGCAATGCAATGAGAGAGCAACATTTGTTCGATCGTATACCGTCTATGCATGCATATTTTGTCAGCGTTTAGCGTGGTTATGCACAAGTTGGAGTGCACTCAGTATGTATGTCTTTTGTTAGGACGCGACTGCAAATTGTTGGCCCATGTGGGCACTGTCCTGTACGTTGTTTGTACCAGCTGTGGTGCCGCAATAAACGATGCAAACCTTACTTGATTGACGTTGTTTTTGCCAGTCGAGGCCTGTTTGGTCACCTGGCGATAAGCTACAGTACCTGTGTACGAAAAGTACACACGCGAGCCGCGGTTTAGCGAGAGGAATAAGCAAAATACTACAGCGGGTCTAAATGTGGGAGGGAGGGAGGAAGTGGGGGGGGGGGGGGGTACAGCAGGGCGCGACCCAGCAAAAACTCGGCGTTTCCTTATGATGATGATAGTACTTGCAGCGCCATCTCCGTTCGCCCTAATGCACTTCACTACGCCGCCGCTACTCTTATTTGTGTTCTACAGTGGAAGGTACAGTTTCCGTTCTCTAAAACGCGTATATAGGTGTTCTCTGTGCAGACCAAAGTCGCCTCTGCTGTAGTGCACATGTGTCGGCGGTGTTTACTTCGTTCCTGCGCTATTTTTACGTTGACGCCGCAGGCGCTACGACCTGATGCGGTGCAACGTGCTATACTTCTGTGACAAGGCCTTCGGAAAAAGCGAGGACGTGTTTTGTTCCTTGTGAAGGCGGTTACAAGTCGTCAACAGAAAAAGTTTCGTTGTTCCACGCTCAGTCTGGCCCTGTTCGCCTGAAGAAATGGGCTAGGAATATCAAGAGGGAAGACAAGGTCCTCACGGATGCCTGCATTGTGTGTTCTCGCCACTTCGGTGAGCAATTCATTCAGAGAACGTTCAGGCACGTAATTAACAGGGAGGTTGTCGAGCTCGACCGCGAACATCCAGCGCTTACGGAGGACGCTGTTCCCACAATTTTTCCTGACGCACCATTATATTTCACGAAGGAGCTACCGAAAAAGGGAGCAGAAAGAAACCTGTATAACAGCTATATTCCACCGCCGGAGCAGAGCTCTGAACGACCCACCTGAAGCCGCCGAAGCACAGACCTGCTGCACCGATGAAACGCCGCAAAGGCCGCGCCCGTTGTGGGAAATTGAGTTACCGTCGGCATTCTGCAGCAAGATTCAGCTTCCATGTGATGCTACCCCTGGTGAAAATGTGCAGCTGGAAATCTGAATGGTTTCAACAAGAAGTAACTGGAATCAACTGGTCCCAGGTCAAAGCCAACTGGTCCCATTTGGAAGCTAAATGGGAAGCAAGTGGTCACAGTTAAAGGTGAACTGGGGAGCAACTGGTCCCAGTTGAGACCACTCCAACTGGAGACCACTCCAAGTGGTCCCAGTTGCTGGCCAAATGGAACCAGTTAGAAACGAAGTGAGAGGCAACTGGTTTTCGCTGCGCCCATCCTGACACCAGCAGGAACCATAACCAGTTCTACTGGAACCAGCTGCCTTGATGGCCTGTATTAGTTTCGTATCTGATTTATTCGAAGAAAATAGAGTAAACAATTATCAAATGCATGCACAAGAGATATTCAAAAATATAAAGTTAATTTGCAGAAATGCCGCAATATTTATTGACAACAAGAAGCTGCGTAATAGAAAATTCAGAAGCGCCTGTGCGCAAGTTTCGTAGAGGACATGTGGATAGCCGAGGCGGGGCATAGGTGCGGGGCGCTGTGCTGGAATACATGTTGTGATGTTTTGCGCAGGGGAATGTGTGGATATTCGTTGCTTGCGTACTTAATTTATGATCAGTTTTTGTTGAACGTTGCACCTGTGGAAGAGATGACACTTCGGGCCAGCGCATGACAACTCTTTTAGCCCGTGACATACTACAGCGGCACAGGGATTCTCGACAGTTGTAAACGAGGGATAGTTCTCGAACGACTCGCATTACTCCGGCCAGAGCCAGAGCAAGGCGCAAAACTGCCATAAACAATGAGCGTCCGCAAACGGTGACACCTTGCAGGCGAAACCGAACGGTTTGTCAGTGGATCGCTTTGTGAACACAGCGCACTGCAACGAAAGGCCAATAATTTCCTTGTCGACGGCCGTCCTTGCGTTCCTGGAGGAGTGCGCGTCTCAGCTCAACGCACCTGGCCACGCCATACAAATTTTGTAGCGGCCGGGTTCTTACTTCGCCCGAGGAACGCACCCTCACGACGCGGCCACGCCCCGAACTTCCGTGGCGTTCGATGCTCGGACTACCGAAGCGCTGACTACCGGCGCCAATTAGCATGACCATCTGTTTCGCTCTATCTGTCGCTCCTAGATGGCAGTACCACCGTAGGGTGCCTAAGCGAACCAAGAGTGCAGTATAAGGGAGGCGATGTTAATTTAAGAGTAAATTTGCTTGTTAAAACTATAGACCTATTACACCGGCCTACGTCACGAAGATACGGTGGCGCTGTCGCCGGGAGTTTTGGTTTCGCATGGTAGGCATCCGCCGGCGCGCCTACCGTAGCAGCCGCTGTGTTTTCGCTGGTGCGGGTGCTGTTTATCGCCGTGGAATGTAGAAAAAATTGTGCGCCGATGAGCTGCGCCGTGCGTTGCTTGGTTGCGCAGAAACAAACAAGAAATGTGCGATAGGTTTTTATCGATTTCCTGCTTATGTCTATCTTAAGGAATGCTGGGCGAACCTGTAATGCCGGCTCATCGGTTATATGCGCCAAATATTTTCGTCGCGCCTAAGCGGTTCTTGTGGCTTGTTTCATTTGAGAGAAATATCCTTGTCTTAAGTTTGTCAAATGCAGTGCTCGACACCAAGTTCCTTGGGATAAACAAAGTGTGGAAACAGAGTGATCACGCATACCGCAAAGCGCGCACTACATTAGCATTGCAGAATGTGCAGAAATAATCGCGGTCGCCGTGTATTATTGAGGTGAGGAAGTTATAGATACGTCATAAGAATGTCATTCACTCAAGTGAAATAAATATATAAGAGCTTAATTCACGTAGCCGTGAGCGGAAGGCCGATTACAGCGGTGCTTTTGCAAATCGATATTGCGGCTGCGATAGCATATGCATGAGAGAAGTTTATTGGGCAATGCTGTAGTGGTTGTGACGCGCATTACATTTTTCCGATTGTCAGACTGCTCGGACGAACTACACGCTTGAAATTCGCCACGTCGTTTCTGGACTTTACGCCATCACGATCGCAACTGAGCGTATATGGGCAAAGCCGCGAGCCGCGGCTACGCGCGCCGCGCGCGTAACCGCGGCTCGCGGCGTATTTTATTCGAGCGTTTATTCGAGAGCCTCGTCCTTGGCACGTAATTGTGTATGTGTGCGTGTGTTATCACAGCGATATTTGCATAGATGATAGCATCACCAATATCGCTCTTACGCTTGAGTAACTAATCCGATACGTTTGTTTGTGCGCAAGGATTTCGCGTTGCTGGTCGTTTCAATAAGTTTTTCACATCTTGTCATAGCTGAGCGTCGATGTATTCTTTTCTACATTCATTGAACACTTCTTACAGAGCTACTGCAACTTCATCTCCTACGGCTGCCCCTTACAAACTGTTGTAAACACGCCGTCGGCGCTCCGACGCCCGTGCTCGGAGGCAGCTTTCGCACACGCTGCGCCGGCGGCGGCGGCGCGACCGTGCAGGGCCGCGGCGAGTGGTGGGCGGGGCCTCCGCGCCGCGACGTCGATATAAGGCCTGGTTATATCGCCGGTGCCTACCACTGTTTACCAACGTGGAATAGGTCTATAGTGCACTATACTAAACACCTTTACTTTAACCGGACCACAAATAAATGAATTTTGTAAAGAAAGCGCTACAGTGAACATATAAGGCCCATCTGTTCCCTACATGAGCGCTGTTGCGTTGGTGCATCGGTAGAGCTTCCAGCTCTTTTCATCAAATCCCGGGTGAAGGTGGGTTCGAGTCCGCCTGGGTGGGACTTGCTCATTATGAATGTAAGTTCATTTTTTTCAGAGATCCCCTTCCGTTATGGAAGTGCGTCACTGATTTCTTAGTGGACTCCGCCATTAAACACTTTCGTGTTAAGACGAAGAACCACCTACTGCAGGAATACCATTGGCCAGGTTGTTCCCCTGAAAGAGAAAATTTTGTGAGGAGCTGCGACTCCCGTCAGCGTGTAGGGAAGCGAGGTGATAAGGTTAGAGAGCCAATGGAACTCGTACCAGTGATTACAGGGCCATTTCGACGGCTTGTGATCGACATATTGGGGCTTCTTCCCAAAACAGCATCCGGTTACCGTCACGCTTTGACTGTAATTTGTCCTGCAGCTAAGCTCCACGAGGCCCTTAAAGGAATTGAGGTCGGTGGAAATCGTTAACCCACTGTTGTCCCTTCTTGCACGCATAGGGCCTCCCCCTGAAATACAGTCCGATCAGGGACCGTTTTTATGAGCGCAATAACTACTTTCTTGGAAAGATGTGGAATCCGGCTAATCCATAGCTCGGTGCCCCATCAGCAGCCAAATCTAAGTTTCGGAGAACCTTGTCGGGCTCTGGTGCTGTGTCCTGGCTAATGTAAGCAGGGATTGTTTTGCATCTATAAAATGGATATTCGCGTCTAGGTTTTCGTTCAGATGAGGCGGTATTAAAGGGGGTGCGTTCGGATCTGTAGCTGTGGACTGCGGAATATAAATGTTTTTGATGTATCATATTATCCGTGCCCTTTTGCTCGTCTAAGTAAATCAGCCTTTGGGTAGTAACGTGCACGTGAGCTTTAGTGGAAGTGAGATAAAAAAGAGCGCTTAGGATGTTGCAGGTACGTTTCGTGCACAGTGTTCCTTTCAGGGTGTTGAAAAAGTTTGCCCAGTTTGCGTCGCATACTGTGCGGCCTCCTCCATGACTGTCGCAATACCGAGGCGAAGTTTGCGATTTAATCTCTGGCGTTTCCGTCGTTTGGAAAGCTACGGCGCGCCTCCCACAGATGGATCAGATGAAGGTCTACTTGCGGAGCGTTCTTTGTAATCTTAACGTTTCTGCTAGCTCTGCTTAGGGCATGTTGTATCGTCCAAGACTCCAAGGTTCGCGGCGTGGTTTCCTCCTCGGCGATATACGTGCGGAGTTTATCCCAGTCAAGCAGTGTCTGAAGTTTGGGCCGAAAAGTTTAGGATTTTTTAAGAATTGTCTGCTACACGTAGTGATCGCTGCCCAATGTGTCCGACAGTACCTTGTGTGTTTTCACTATCACGTATGTGCTAACCAGTGTGAGGTCGGGAGCGGTATCTCTTCCCATCCTGATGTCCGCTCACCTTGGTATAGTAGGATCTGTGGTTAGAGTAAGTCCGTGCCGCATTATGACGTTATATATAAAGTTGCCCTTGAGCATGTTATTTATATAGCCCCATGCCGTGTGGCGGGTATTAAAATCCCTCACTATGGGTGTACCGCGTTTGAGCAAGGTTTGCCGGTATTCGCGCGCTCTTATCTTTAGATGTACTCTATACGTTGATAACCAAAAGTCCCTTTCCCGATTGGCGTTGGACGGAATCATCACGAGAGCAGTGTACTCGGTCGCTCCTCCAGACGGTACCCCAGTAGGATTTCATTATATGAAAGGGAGTACTTTAGTTATAAGAATGACGGTTCACGATGTCACGCATGCTACCTGATATCCTTGTAATGCTAGAGACACAGACACTGTTTCTCGCGGGTTTGTGGAGAGTTGAATGTAGGCAGCGAATTGGGCGAATTTCCTTTTGATGCTTCTACAATTACAATGCCATATGTTTAGATCAGGTGAAGTTTTGTTTCTGAGTGGAGTAGGTAAGCCTGCTCCACCCGAATTCTGTCGATTATTCGAATTGGCCACTTTGAGGGTTACAGGGGTCGTAACCCCAGGATGCACGCCGGTCACTTCCTCCGTGGGCCGAGAGGAGTAGGTGGCAGTGGCAGCTTTGGGTTGTTTCTGCCTACGAGTTGGTGATGATTCAGCATGAAAATCGTATAGTTGATTAATCGCCCTTTCTATTTTGTCAGACATGGTCTATGTTCTTTGGACGCGGCGTTATAGGTGCTTTAGCACTTGCATTTTTAAATGACTCGAGGGTTTCACTTAAAAACTTAAGGATAATTTGCGTGAGGCCTTGTGGGAATTCTGGGGTTGGGAAATATTGGGTACAGAACTGTTGTATAAGGGCTGGTGTTTGGGCCGGTGTTAGGTGGGAACGTGTTAGGGAGGTCTGCTCAGCGGACGACTTAGCAGTGCCGGCCAGGGGATCCTGCCGTTGCTGCAGGCGTGGGTCCGGATCCAGGCGCCCTCCGTTTGCGAATTAAATCCTGGGTGCCGCTCTTGCCGCCGAGCGAGTCGCATTAATGGAGTCTCGATGCGGGAGTGCTGGCCTCGTGATTTCGGTTTTCGTGCCGCGGTGCGTAGGAGGGAGCGGCAGGTGGTTTCTACGTGGTGTCGCAGGTGTAGGTTCGGTGGCAGGCGCTGGCGATTTAACATGTTGTCGCTCGCTATTCTTTTCGTGTTGTACTTTTTTTGGATCCTCGGGCCAGGTGGTGCTCCTGGGTTCCTTCCTGGCTGCAAGCATTCGTAGGAATGTCGTCAGGTCGTTGGTTGGTCGTTAATACCTCGGTGGAGTCGTATTGGGTCCATTCTGGCGCTGGCGTCCTTTCCGCGTTCGGGGCCCAAGCCTCCTCTGACGCACCGGGCTAGCCAAGTCGATTGTGGGATGGTCATCGGAGCCACAAGCGAGACAGTGTGGAAGACAACGGTCGTGTTTTTCATCTGGGCTAAGCACACTGCAGTTCCCGCACCGTCGTTCTTCTGAGTATGAGCAGATGTGTCGATGCGCGGTTCTGAGGCAGTAGGGACACACTTGGGTCACAGATCGGAAAGGTCTGCATCGAAATTTCATGCCTTGAAAGTATGCGTAGGTGGGAACTCATCTGCCCTCGAAGGTGTAGAGGCAGGCCCCATTCTTCCCGAAGGGTCGGGCTTGTATATAATGTTGATATCATGCGGGTAGGTGACCGTATATCGTTCATGAGGGCATCCCCGGTAGGTATAGGCAGGGCTCCCGTGATTATCCCCTTGCAGGAGTTGCATGGAGAAGCCGCGTACGTGGAGACTTGATACGACCTGCTGTGATGCAGGAACATCTGAAGGTGGCAAGGTGTTCCGCCAGGTCGGGGTTCGGGGTACTCATCAGGGCGATGTTGTGCTCCTTGCGAACGCGTGTTCGGGCCTCCGGGGCAATGGGGCTCGAAGTGCGGCGTCAATTGCGACTAGCAGCCGTAGACTGCTTTTTGTAGTGATTTGCCACGTCTTATTCGGAGAACCACCTGTGTGTCCCCTGCAGGGAGGCACCGGCAGGCTGTGCCGCCCGGGCCCGTGTCGACGTTAGCATGATCGAATGGAGCGGGTGGTGCCTTGGAGGACTCGTCGGTGATGACCCTCTACCGGCGGGCTCGACCACCCGATATCACAGAGTGTGCGATACAGGTGGCTGAGGGTAAGCATCGTTGGAGGCATTGGCTGCCTGTTCACGCCGGGGTGCAGTCGCCGGGCGCGACGCCACGCTCAGGCGTGTCTTCAGCAGCC
>JABSTT010000771.1:0-10161 GCA_013339685.2 Hyalomma asiaticum | reverse complement strand
AAAGGCGGCAGTACCAATTGAGTCGATTATTTTCAGAACATGACTTCGACGTAATTGCTGTGCAAGAAACCAAATTAGCGTCCGAGGAGGATACCGATCGCATGGTGTTGACTTTTCGCTCAATGTATAACGTTTGTGTGTCCCACGCCAATGGCTTATCAGGAGGGTGTGCTCTTTTCATCAGAAAATCGATGGGCGCTGTTGAAAGAAGTATAGTAAGCAGTGATAACGGACGTTTTGTAGTGTGTGATTTTTCTTTCTTGAATTTTGAATGGCGTGTGATATGTGTGTATGCCCCGAACCGAGACAGTGAAAGGAGAGCTTTCTTTCAAAGAATAAGAAATCTACTGGAATGTGACAAATATGTAATACTTGTTGGCGATTTTAACTGTGTGTGCGCGAAAGAAGACCGTGCCAAGCCGGTCCAATTATGGGATCAAAGCGCGCTGTTGTGAATGAATTGAATTGCAGACAACGGATTGGAAGATGTTGGCCTATGCATGTCTAATTGCAGAGTTCAGTTACGCACTTCAGGGTCTAAGCCAGCACGGTTAGACAGAGCGTACATCCCGCTGGAACTTGTTATGTGCTGTGTACGATTCTACTGTTACACCGGTGTCTTTCAGCGATCACTGTATGATTAGCTTTACACTTGGTGCTAGGGAGTAGGATGCCGAAATTTAACTGGTACCTGTGGAAATTAAACAATAATGTCTTGAAAGATGACACTTTTGGTAGAGATGTAGTCGAAGCCCTTACGAAGCTATATGATAATCGAAAAGACGACTGGGAATCGAAGTGGGAAACGTTTAACAAGATGTTAAAATGAAGGCGATAGAACAAACTACTAAGAAAAACTTTGAGAAGAAACAGAGGAATAAACCTACAAAGGCAACTACAAGCTCTCTTGCAAGAAGAAAGTATGAAACCTGGCTTGTTTACCGAGAAATTAGAAATATTAAAAACAAACTGGAAATTTTGGATAGACAGAAGTATAAAGGAGCTATAATAAGAACTAGAAGTGAAAACTTTGGATGGGCGAGACACCCACAAAAAGAGCTTTGGGAGACGAAAAGAGATACTGCACAAAGAAAAGAAGTAAAGGAAATAATGCACAAGGGCACGCTGACAAATGAAAACACTCAGATAATGGAAGCGTTTGTGGAACATTATCGCGATCTGCTCGGAAAACGTGTATCGATGGCCGAAGGCTTTACTGACGTCTTTCTCCCTATCATGCCCAAGCTTGACACTGATACACAAGAAAAATTAGGGGCTCCTATCAGCGTGCAGGAAATCCAAAAAGCTATCGATGACCTAAGCACGGGAAAGACGCCGGGCCCAGATGGAATCGGAGCTGAATTCTATCAAAGTTTAAAGAAGACATAGCACATGCGCTGTATGAAGTTATGGTCGAAGCATACAAAAAGAATAAACTACCGCGCTCTTTCACGCAGGCGCATACTGTCTTAATTCCGAAAACAGATGATAGCAACCAAACTACAATCTGTAGCATCATATCGACCTATAAGCCTTTTGAAACACTGATTACAAAATATTCATGAAGGTTTTAACCAGGAGAATGCAGACTGTTACCGAAAAGATTGTGGGGACACACCAGACATGTGGCATTAGAGGTCGCAGCATTACAACAAACATACATATAGTAAGAAGCGTTCTAGAGATTTGTGATGCCTTCGAAGAACGAATAGCAATGATGCAACTAGATTTGCAAAAAGCTTTCGATCGTGTTTCGCATGAAGTATTGTTCAGTGTCTTGAAGCATGCGGAAGTTGGTGAAATAATTTTGGATGGTCTTAAGATGGCATACTCGCAGTGTGTAACACGTCTGATAGTCAATAGGCAGCTCAGTGAAGAAATTGAAATACTCAGTTCTATCAGACAAGGATGTCCGGCCTCAGCATTGTTATTCGCCATCTACCTAGAACCCTTTTGTTTATCGATCATTAATAACACAAGTGTGCATGGCTTTCGGTTACAGAGCACAGAGATAAAGCTGCTTGCTTACGCCGATGATGTGGCGGTACTTTGCCAAGATAGACAGAGTATATGTGAAGTTGTTCACATGGCAAATAAATTTTGTGATATGACGGGCAGCGTAATTAACTGGGACAAAACAACTGCCTTTTGGTACGGTAATTGGGATATGAGACCAGAGGTATACCTTAACGTAAAATGGGAAAGTAAACCCTTAAAGTACCTCGGTGTGCCTTTGGAAAACTATCGTGACAATACGGACTACTGGAAGGGTGAGGCAGAAACACTCAAGCAAAAAACAAACGCTTGGGGTGGTCGGGACTTGTCTATTTTTGCGCGGGCGACCGTATGCAACATGTTCCTCATATCCAAAATATGGTACGTCATGCAAGTCATCTGTATGTCGCGCATTAATGTGCAGAAATTTCATAGGATTTTCGCTGTGTTTGTGTGGAAATCCTCATGGGAACGTACAAGTCGTTCAAATCTATTCCAGTCCGTTTGCAACGGAGGAGTTGGTTTATGTCATATGTTATAAGACAAGTTGTCTCTCGTTTTATGTTCCTTCGAGATCAACAAAATGAATTTCTGCGAACTGTGATACAAGTAAGGCTGTCTTCGCGCATTCCGGATTTTGTTGTGTCATCAAACAATGATATGTGCCTATATGTGACCGGTTTTTTGAAGAAGTTATACAGTCTTTTCAAATTTTGAAAGTCCGTTTTTCTGTCGAATACCTTTCGACTGTTAAACGAAAAAGACTGTACAAAGACCTCCGTGATGTCCTGTTGCCAACACCCTTGTACAGATCTGTCTTCAATGGAGGTCCCGGACAGGACGTTTTAAAAAGGGTCAAAGGATGAACATTAAGCAGGGGCAAAAACCTTTTTTTTTAAACTTCATTCCGGTACGCTCCCCGTAAAGCAATGGTTAGCGGATAAGGGAATCGATGTGCCAGTGGACAACCAATTGTTTGCTTTGTAAGACACCCGAGACAATAGAGCAGTGTTTATTCATTGCTGGGACGCAGTCTTTCATTGGGACATCCTTCAAAGAACGTTGAAAAAAGAGCTCCCAATTACGAGCTATGGCATTCGTTTTCTGTGTGTGGACAATGAAGACGACGTCCCATATGACATGTTTATGTTAATTAGTCTTCACAGCATCTGGCAGACCACAATGGCGGTCCGACATATGGATCAAAACACGCGTCCTGTCCGGGAAAACTTCATTACAAATATACGGCATATTGCTGAAGTGTATAGAGCGCAAGAAGAACCTCCTCGCTGGTTGCCAATGTTGGACGATCTGTGTAACTTGAAAAAATTTTAATTGAACACTTCGGATCAAACTTTGGTCCAAGTGTGTTTTATCATTCCTGTTTCTGTGTGAACACCTGTAAAGGAAAACAGGCAATAAAGAAAAAAAAATGGCTTCCGTAGTGTAGTGGTTATCACGTGCGCTTTACACGCGCAAGGTCCTCGGTTCGAACCCGAGCGGAAGCAGGGCTGTGCATTTTTTTTGTTTTTCTGCATAAACTGCTGCGAATAAGAAAAGGGCGCATGAAATGCGGGATCTGCAACATGGCTTCCGTAGTGTAGTGGTTATCACGTGCGCTTTACACGCGCAAGGTCCTCGGTTCGAACCCGAGCGGAAGCAGGGCTGTGCATTTTTTTTGTTTTTCTGCATAAACTGCTGCGAATAAGAAAAGGGCGCATGAAATGCGGGATCTGTAACATGGCATCCGTAGTGTAGTGGTTATCACGTGCGCTTTACACGCGCAAGGTCCTCGGTTCGAACCCGAGCGGAAGCAGGGCTGTGCATTTTTTTTGTTTTTCTGCATAAACTGCTGCGAATAAGAAAAGGGCGCATGAATGCGGGATCTGCAACATGGCTTCCGTAGTGTAGTGGTTATCACGTGCGCTTTACACGCGCAAGGTCATTGGTTCGAACCCGAGCGGAAGCAGGGCTGTGCATTTTTTTTGTTTTTCTGCATAAACTGCTGCGAATAAGAAAAGGGCGCATGAAATGCGGGATCTGCAACATGGCTTCCGTAGTGTAGTGGTTATCACGTGCGCTTTACACGCGCAAGGTCCTCGGTTCGAACCCGAGCGGAAGCAGGGCTGTGCATTTTTTTTGTTTTTCTGCATAAACTGCTGCGAATAAGAAAAGGGCGCATGAATGCGGGATCTGTAACATGGCATCCGTAGTGTAGTGGTTATCACGTGCGCTTTACACGCGCAAGGTCCTCGGTTCGAACCGAGCGGAAGCAGGCTGTGCATTTTTTTTGTTTTTCTGCATAAACTGCTGCGAATAAGAAAAGGGCGCATGAATGCGGGATCTGCAACATGGCTTCCGTAGTGTAGTGGTTATCACGTGCGCTTTACACGCGCAAGGTCCTTGGTTCGAACCCGAGCGGAAGCAGGGCTGTGCATTTTTTTTGTTTTTCTGCATAAACTGCTGCGAATAAGAAAAGGGCGCATGAAATGCGGGATCTGCAACATGGCTTCCGTAGTGTAGTGGTTATCACGTGCGCTTTACACGCGCAAGGTCCTCGGTTCGAACCCGAGCGGAAGCAGGGCTGTGCATTTTTTTTTGTTTTTCTGAATAAACTGCTGCGAATAAGAAAAGGGCGCATGAAATGCGGGATCTGCAACATGGCTTCCGTAGTGTAGGGATTCCACTTCCGGCCACCGTAGTGAGCGGACGCGGAATGTCGTGCTCCTCGAAAGGGGCGGATTTAGCGGCCCAGCTGGGTCGCGGTACCAGGTTCATGGATACGCCGACGCAGGAATACCAGCTTATTTTGCCACAACTGCCTACAGGTACGACCGTAACAACAACCGTTTTTTTACACGCTGACGTGAAGGCGCGACCTTATCGAGTTGAGCATTTCCGCGATGCTTTAAGCCGCCTGCAGCTTATGCCGGAAGTGATGGCCCTAGGTGCCTATCAAATGAATCACGTATGGGCGATTACGTTCAAGGATGAAAACGGAAAAAAGAAGATGCTGTCCACCAAAGCCTTAAGCGTTAAAGATCACAAGTGTGTCGTGATAGACCCTTGTAATCAAGATGTCAGGATGAAGCTATACTGGCTTTTGCACACAACCCCGGATGAAGTTGTGAGAACCGCCCTCTTGCCCTTCGGTACTGTGACCGAAATTTCCCGGGAAAAATGGCGTGTGCAAGGCTGTGCGGACAAAGGGTCTCACACGCGTCTGGTGTCCTTGCGCTTGAAGGCGGGATACACCGTGGAAGACTTGCCGCATCAACTTCGTGTTGGAGAAGACCACGCACTCGTGCACGTCCCAGGCAGACCACCGCTCTGCCTCCGGTGCCGCGGCACCGGGCACATACGGCGCGAGTGCCGAGTACCACGCTGCGGGCTCTGCCGTCGCTTCGGTCACGACGAGACCCAGTGCGTGCGCAGTTACGCTAACGTGACGGGCCCCGGAGGAAATGAAGCCATGGAAGAACACTACATGGACCAGGCTGATGCGGAGGCGACCGCCAAGGAAGGCGGGTATTCGGCGAAAACTGGTGGAAAGCAACAGACGGAAGCTTCCGGTGACAGCCAGGAAAAAGGCGACGGCGCAGCTGTACTCGCTGCCAGCATAAAGGCACCTGATGCAAGGGAGGAAGATGCCAAGAGGAAAACATTGTCCAGGCTACCACAGAGGCCTGTGCGGGCGGACCAGCTAAGGAGGGTCTTGACATGGAATGCGAAGAAAGTGCTACTCCAGCGGTCGGAAAGAGACAGCTTGAAGTATCCGAAGAAAACGGCAAGCCGGAAGCTTCTGCTGGCGAACCACTCCCAAAGGCGCAGTTCACCAGACGTCCGACCCTCAAGATACAACCCAAGGTGCCGCCTGATAGGAGGGCGACACCACCAGCAGCGAAGACAACGCCAGCAGATCCGCCTTAGCGGGTACGTGGACTCTTGAGACTTCCCGACTGGCCTGGGGGCAGACGTGCAGAGTTTAAAGATGTGCGCTGCAAGAGGAGACGCCTTTGCCTGGCCAGAGATGGCTAGGCCACTTCAAGAAGAGCGGCTAGATGTGAGTCTGTCACCCGGCAATATGTACGAGTCGCGATGTGGGGGGCTTGTCTCATCACTCTCTGGTTCTTCGAATTCGGCAATTGCACTAAAGATAGCCACGTTGAATATACGAGGCTTAACAGCGAAAAAAAGGCAAGCGCAGGTAAAGAGAATACTCATCGAAGATGAAATAGACATATTAGCCCTGCAAGAATCGAAGATTGAGAGTGAGGAGCAAGCGGACCGCATGGTAAATATGTTTAATGCTAATTATGACGTATGTGTGTGCCATGCCGTTGGGAGGTCTGGAGGGTGCATTCTATTTTTAAAACGTTCTAGCAGTATAATTGTAGAGAGGGTCGTGACTTCTGACGACGGACGATTAGTACTCTGTGACATGTCTGTATTTGGGGAAAAATGGCGAATTGTTTGTGTGTACGCGCCAAACGTTGCGTCCCATAGAAAGTGTTTTTTTGATTATGTAGCCACCTTCTTAAAATGCGACAGAGTCGTTATTTTGCTTGGCGATTTCAATTGTGTCTGTATGCCTGAGGATAGTGTTAAGGGTGTACCAGTACGTGATAAAAGTGCCCTGCGGCTTAGTGAAATAGCTGAAGAGTGTGCATTAGTAGACGTTGGTGATGTTCTCCGTAGCAACTATGTGCAGTTTACGCATTTTCAGCAACAAAGCCATGCTAGACTGGACCGCATTTATGTGGCTGAAAATATCGTACCTTTATGCGCGAATTATGCTGTGAAGCATGTCAGCTACAGCGACCACAGTCTAGTCACGGTCGAAATTGGCAGAAAAAAGAAAAATATGAAGTTTAACTGGGAATTATGGAAGTTAAACGAAAAACTCTTGAAAGATGAGACCTTCGTGAAAGTTGTGAGCCAGGAAAGCTAGGGACGCTCTCTCCATTGAGAACACGAGCATTATAGCCGTTTGGGAGCAATTTAAAAATGATGTCAAAATGTATGCGATCGAGAGAGCAGGAATCGTACGATATAAGGAAAAACAAAAAGAGAAAGAGTTACAGTGTACGCTCGATTACTTACTAAATGCCGACAGCACAATACCCGGATTATTCAGTAAAGAAATCAAAGATGTTAAAAGACAGATGGAACGCATCGCTGAAGAACGATATATGGGTGCAGTGATAAGAGGACGTGCGGAACGCTTCATGATGGGCGAAGTGCCCACAAAACGTGCGCTTGCAGAGGAAAAGCGTTATGCAATGAGAAATGAGATTAAAGAAATACGCTATGAGGGTGTGCTATCAACAGAGCAGGATTTTATCGAAAACGCATTCCTAGAAAGATATCGAACATTACTGGGTATAGAAATGGAAGTGCAAGATGAATATATAAGAGAGTTTTTATCACTGATGCCAACGCTGGATGATGACGTTAGGGAAAGTCTTGAGACGCCGATAACGATAGAAGAAGTTGGGCAAGCAATTGATGACCTTCGGACAGGTAAGTCGCCTGGGCCCGATGGCATAGGGGCAGGATTTTATAAAACTTTCAAGACTGAAATATCGGAGATACTACACCGCGTGTTAATAGAAGCATACGATCTAAAGCAATTGCCTCCATCGTTTAGAGCAAGTCACGTTATACTCATCCCGAAGAATGATGATGCTGAGAAGTTGCAGTCGGTGGAAAACTATAGGCCTATAAGTCTCACGAATGTAGACTACAAGGTATTTATGAAGGTTTTGGCCAAAAGACTTCAAACAGTGATTACGAGCGTTGTTGGTTCACACCAAACTTGTGGAATAAAAGGTAGGAGCATCTTCACTAATATTCATACGGCAAGAACAATTTTGGAGTGTTGTGATGCGTCCTATGGACGAATAGCAATGATACAATTAGACTTAGAAAAAGCATTTGACAGAGTAAGCCACGAAATACTATTTGCGATACTGGATCACGTTAGTGTGGGGACTGTAATAAGAGATGGAGTGAAAATGGCATACAAGAATTGCTCTACCAGACTAGTAATTAACAAAAGACTTACCCCGGACATAGCTGTGAAATCTAGCGTGCGTCAAGGTTGCCCTTGCTCAGCTCTGTTGTTTGCAATCTACTTAGAACCCTTGTGTTTGAAAGTGTTGAATAATACAAAAATAACAGGGTATCAGTTTTTGTCAACGGAAGTAAAAGTCCTAGCGTACGCTGATGATATCGCGATATTTTGTGAAAATGAGAAGAGTATAGTGGAGGCTATAGGGGATGCACGAACCTTTTGTAGACTCACCGGAAGTGCGATTAGTTGGCACAAGTGTCTAGGTTTCTGGCACGGTGAATGGAGTGCAAAACCAGCACAAATGCAAGGGATCAAATTTACAAATATGCCGTCCAAGTATCTCGGCGTTCCTCTGCAATATTATCAGGAAACCACCGAGCAATGGGCCGCCGAAACTGAAGAGATTAGGACCAAAACGACTAAATGGGGTGGGTGTGAGCTTTCCATGTTTGCGCGCGCTGCGGTTTGCAATGTGTTTCTTGTTGCGAAAGTGTTTTATATGCTGCAGGTATTATCTATGTCGCGAGTGTGTGTACAAAAGTTGCATCGAATATTTGCCGTATTTATATGGAGATCTACTTGGGAACGTACTAGCAGACTTCAATCTTTTCCGCAAGGTAAAGAAAGGGGGACTTGGTTTGTCGCATTTGTTCCTCAAACAGATTGTTTTGCGTTTCTTTTATCTGAGAGATCAAAGTGATGGGTTCCTACGCGCTGTTATACAAGTACGACTGCGCGACGAGTTACCAGGCTACATTGTATCGGCATACAGCTCGCAGAGGAGAGCATTGAAAGGTTTTTTAAAAGAAGTTGTGTATGCTTTTCAGTTCCTTGTAGTGCATTTTTCTTTTGATTATTTGTCCTTGGTAACAAAGAAACAACTGTATAAGGATTTAGTTGATATTATGTGCCCTGTACCTTTATACCGTGCAATATATGTATTAGGACGAGAAAGGGACGTGCTTAAAAGAGTGAATAGAATGCCTATCAGATCATCAACTAAGACATTCTTTTTTATGTTACACACTGGCACGCTCCCGGTTAAACCATGGCTGAAAGACAAAGGGTTTTATTTTCCATGGGGCGTTAACTGTATGATATGTAGGAAGGCTGAAACAATTGAACACATCTTTCTGGACTGCTCCGATTCTGTGTTCTTGTGGGACGTCCTTCAAAGGACGATAAAGAAAGACTTTCAGCTCACGCCTTTTGGAATTCGCTACTTGCCATGTGAAGAAACCGAGGGCGTGCCATGTGACCTGATAATGCTGATAACTATGCACAGTGTATGGAAAACTCGAATGGATATAAGAAATGAACACGAAGACGCAAAACCGGCTAAGGTATACCTACATGAATATCTGTTGTACGTGAGAAGTGTATTGCGTGAACTTCCTGAGCCACCTGATTGGTTACCTGTGATGGATAAATTACTAACGGCGAAGTATTACTAACACTACAGCGCAGGACAAGTTGTAAGTCCTGTTTTAGTAAGTAAGTACTTACTTACTCCTGGTTTTAGAATGTACAGAAAAGAGTGTGTGTCCCAATGATGAATTCAGAGCCATGAATTTTTGTCCAATGTGTATTTTGTGAGAAAAAGAGGAAATAAAGAAAAAAAAAAAAAAAAAAAAAAAAAAAAAAAAAAAAAGAGTGGCGCAGTGGAAGCGTGCTGGGCCCATAACCCAGAGGTCCGTGGATCGAAACCACGCTCTGCTATGTATATTTTTTTCTGCTTGTGTACTGTTGTGCACTTTCGTCCTATTTACCACAGAGCATAGACCGGGCACTCAGCAGAGTGGCGCAGTGGAAGCGTGCTGGGCCCATAACCCAGAGGTCCGTGGATCGAAACCACGCTCTGCTATGTATATTTTTTTTCCGCTTGTGTACTGTGGTGCACTTTCGTCCTATTTACCACAGAGCACAAGAAGGGCAACCGGTCAGCAGAGTGGCGCAGTTCCTGCGTCAGTTAGTTAATAGATTTTGTTTTTTCGCGATGTCAGCGATCCTTTCTTGCGCGCAGTATGCCAACTAAGGTTAAGCAATGCCTTACCGGAACTCGTAGTCACTTCTGATAATAGCATGTCGGG
>JABSTT010000770.1:0-10269 GCA_013339685.2 Hyalomma asiaticum | reverse complement strand
GGTAAGGGCTGGTGGTCCCCTGACCTAAGTATTGAAAGGAAGCGTGTCCGTGCTTTACGACGCCGTAAACAACGCGCTAAAGTGCCCTCTCTACGCGACTATTATCAAAAAGAATATGCCTCTGCGTTCCAACAATATAAACCGAACATTTCAAAAGCTAAAGACTTATTTGACAAGGACATTTATACATCCGCTACAAAGAAACATCTTTTCGGAGACCATTTTAAACAACACTTTCAAAAACAACACACAGCAACGAGCTTACCATCATTAAAATGCCCTAGCGGTACAATGACGACTTCCATCAACGAATCGGCTCGCCTCCTACTAGACACCCTAATTTCCGAAGATAGCCCCCTAACTGACGCCCCGATTCATTACCAGATGCGCGAAATTCACAAGTCCGAGTACCCCTGGAAAATTTTAGATCTTCCTTTCTCTCACAACCAAATCGAACATGCTGTAATGTTAATTAACACACAGTCGGCACCAGGATTGGATCATTTAACCGGAATATTTGTAAAGCAACTTTATCAGTTACATCCACAGTTCTTTTATTTTGTCTTCAATACAGCCCTCAGAATAGGGCATTTCCCTACACAATGGCGTAACGGTAAAATCACTTTCATCCTAAACCTGGAAGGCCCCGTCAGGATCCAAAATCATACCGACCTATTGTAATGAATTCGATATTCGGTAAAGTGCTGGAACGACTACTAAAATCCCGTTTATACTATTTCCTCCATACCAACCACCTCATCCATGAAAATCAGTTCGGCTTCACCAAGACACGCAGCGCAGCACTAGCTCTTTATCAATTACGACAATACCTAGAGTACTATAAATCCCGCAAACAACCAGTCCTCCTCATCTCTTTAGATTTTGTCGGGGCCTTTGATAGTGTATGGCATATAGCTCTGCTCAACTTCTTTAGAAAACACCAATGCCCGAAAAACCTGTACCTTTTACTGCAGTCGTTTCTCACAAACCGCACCATCACATTCCCATTCCACACCGGCACAGAAACAGCATCTCCATCGGTGGGTAGCCCACAGGGCTCCCCCATCAGTCCCCTCCTTTGGAATGTTATCATACATTCCCTGCTAGACATAAACCTACCCCATTACGCACACATACAAGCCTATGCACACGACACCATCATATTACTTCCTGGAACCTCCCAATTCGACTTTAAAAACAACGTCACCCGCGTTTTGCACCCTGTAGAGGAATGGGCAAAGCTACAAAAGGTAACTATCAGTTCAGACAAATCTCACTACACGTTCTTCAACAACTGACACAAAGGCACATCAAGGCGCCGTCCCTCCTTAGGTTAGACGGTGCCTTTCTAAAACACAAATCATCAGTTAAGCTCCTTGGTGTTGTATTTGATACAACACTTAATTTTCATTCCCACATCGAATATCTGAAAACTAAAGCCGAAATATTCACTGCACGATTTCCTCGCATTTCTGCGTTCCCAACATAATCTAAACAGCATGCTCATTCGCCGGCTATACAGACAGGTCCTACTTCCCTCACTCACTTATGCATCGCCAGCGTGGTGGCCTTCCCACCCTACACGCTTCCTAAGAGACCGCGTATTATCACTTCAACGATCAGTTTTAATATCTATCACAGGCTCGTTTCATACAACCAGAACGTCAGCATTACAAATAATCGCTAACGCTCCGCCCTTAGATTTAGAACTCACCCGCCTAGCAGCAGAATTTTCTCTCTTTACACAAAAAATAGTCACGCCTTACGGCACACGTACACTAAATCCCGACCACATTCAGCGCGACATTGCACCCTGTCTTTATCACCCCAGCCTAAAACACAGATTTCCCTTTACTGAACTTGACCCCTCCCAGCACGACGACGCCTTCCGCCTACCCTTCCTGCACGCATATACGGACGGTTCCTTAACCTCCATTTCTGCCGGCTCAGCATACATAATACTGGATAACCAAACTCGAATTTTGAAGGCCGAAAAATATAAAATAACACATGCATCTAGTGCCTACACAACCTAACTTATGGCTGTCACTGAATGCCTACAGTACATCAGCACGCTACACACTCAAACTCCTTTTCACCTGTACACAGATTGTCTTTCCTTACTACGTAAACCTGCAAGCCTTAACGATAATGACGAGCGGGTGACAGCCATCAAAAACATTCTTTATCAGTTTCAAACACAAGGCATCTTTTTCCGGTTATTTCACGTCCCTGGTCATAAAGGCATACTAGGAAACGAATTGGCAGACAGACTAGCAACTTCAGCAATGCGTTTTGGGTCTGGGAGGATGGCTACATATTCAATCCGCACCGTTCGGTCCGAATTATACAAAATTATGGTTTCTCATTGGCACGCATATTGGCAAACAGAAGGGCCGAACACGTCGTTATTTCACTGGATAAATAGCGTCTACAAAATTCCAAAATGGTTTCCACCTAATCGGAAGTTAACACATCTAATGACTGGTTACGGCCATTTCAAATATTACCTCAAGCGATTTAATATAACCATGTCTGACCGGTGTGCGTGCACAAAAATATGCGTAGCCGATCTACATTACTTCAACGATTGCCCACGAACGCAACACGTCACTCAACACTTACGAAGCCGCACAGATCCAACAATATCACACGCACACTTCCCAAGATATCTACTAGAAAAAAAATACGCGTGCATATTTAATACAGCTTGTTAACATAATGCGTGAATCGGCGGTTGTCATACCACCCCCCAATCACTACGCAGACATTTCTCAGACATAAACGGATACCTCATCGAAACTTCCCAACCACATGTCAACCGCTCGCATACATTTTCCTTGCAACAACCCATCCGACACTGCATGCCCAACGTTATAGTTGCAATTACGCCAAAAAAAGGTGAGGTTACCTCGGCAGCTATGACGTGAGCATCAACTTTTCAACCCACATAGACCCATTGTTCATGTCATCCTATTGATCTGACAAAACCCGCCTTCTGTATCTGCGCAGAACTTTTTTCGTCGCAGGTTTCACCTACTATTTGCTCAAAGTTTCAACCGAATGCTTCCGCCTCAATCTCCAGATCATGCCTACAGGTCCGCCATGCAAGGCCGAGGCGCCTGGCTCGAGTTGTGGCTTGCACTACGTCATCGGTCACGGAACTTTAAACCACACCTACCAGTGCACTCCCGCTTTCCCCTTGTTACAAGGACGCTCTTGGTGCTGGAAGCTCTCACTGCTACGTTCTACTTGGCACTAACATTACCACGGTCTTCATCTCCTGCCTTTACTATAGAAGGAAAAGCCCTGCAGGCCTTGCTTCCGAATACATACATTTTTTTTCTTCAATTGGCTTTTCCACAAAATTTTCTTTTTGGGAACACTTCCCCTTATTTCTTTGTGGTGCGATTGGCTTTAAGCCCGATATACCTTCTGGTGGCGCAGGCTACCCCCACTTTAATTTTTTTTCCATACCAGGGGCACAAATTTAACACGCACACACACACGCACACACACACACACACACACACACACACACACACACCACACACACACACACACACACTTCTGCGTTGAAGTATCCTAAAAAAGACTATCGTCTTTAAAACTTCCGCTGTCCCTCAGGTTTCCCTACAGCTATCAAGTCAATGCTCAACTGCTCCATGCACTTGATCAGCCGACCCGCATATATAGCTGACTACCTGGTAAAACCAGTTAGTCGGCTATGTATGCGGGTTGAGGGATCGAAAATACCTTCACCATATATGTTAGTACCCCCAGCTTCTGTAGTGTTCATTGCTTGCATTGGCACTAATAGTGCTTGGAATTTTGATTTCGTTTCAACAGATCATTGCATTTACGATGGCGAAAAAATCCCTATTGGTGAAAAAAAAAGCCTGAGTAATCCCTGTGTTCACGTTACATGCCTCGGTCCAAGCGGCATGATTATTGTTGGGTAAGAAATTTTTTATCTTCAATCGCAGTAGCTGAAAACTTATACTGCTCGCAACAAGCGACCTTAACGGTGAAGCCACTCAACCCAGATATATTTAATTAAGCGTATGCTAATTTCCACTATGAATACATTAGTGCGCCTGCTCTTTTTTTATGGAACACATAATGTGCGGCATTTGTGCGTTCGCTTCTCTCCTGACCATTCATTCAGACCACCATTATGTAAACGCCGAGTTGTTTCATCCGGCTTTTTTTCCTCTCATGCGCTAAAGTCCTGAGCAAGCTCCTACATAAAAGCGGTCGCCCACTGCTAGCGAGTTTCTTGACTAAAAAAAATTGGCCACGTACCTGCGTGCTTCGCTGCAAATGTCATCGAAAGACGATAGTCTTCGCCAGCCGTACTACGCTGCGTTAGACATGGACGCCATCTGGCAGCGCCTTCGGGAAACATGAGCTTGTCAGAATCCCTAGGCAACTGCCAGGTGGCAACACCAAATCGTCGGTAGAGGCCTTTCTCGGGCACAGCGTCGCATCTTTAGCGCAGCCCAACAACCACTAGGGTCTTTAGAGTTACGTATATGTGTATTTTCTAGTAAAGGAACAGACCACCTAATAAAAACGTATTGATGTTGCGCTCCAGATATCGTAATATTTCTTTTACAGCGAAAGCTGCATATGGCTAGGAGAAACAAAAAAATCACAGCATATCCACGGGGTGAATGATGATGAGTGGGCGAAGCTGCGGAGGTTCATCGGTAAACCGTGAATTCTGCCCAGTACATCATCAACGACGTGAGATCGTGCGCACTTATACTAAAGGGTCGATGAGAGTTATGGTGACTTGCAGCCCACTTTAATTTTACATGTACGCTGTGAATTTTCATTGTTTAATCAAGCACAGGAGAAATCGCACACAGGCACTACCTTGGAGGTCAAAGCAAGCCCCGGCTATCCGGAGAGCCCATGAAAGGGCGCTGTTCTCCACGTCCTCCACGTGGGTGGAGGACAGCGCCCTTTCGTGGGCCCTCTGGATAGCCCGGGATTTCATGGGAATGCGCCTTCATGAGTCTGTCCTCCACCCGCGTCGAAGACAGGCCCATGAAACCGCTGTCCTCCACGTAGGTGCGGCCAGCGGTTACAACGGCCTCCCGCTAGTTGCGTCCTCGCAGTAGCTCCTCAGGATCCAGTAAACTTCATTGTCTGTCTGTCTGTCTGTCTGTCTGTCTGTCTGTCTGTCTGTCTGCTTGTCTAAAATCGTCTTGCACATCTTCCTCATGGATACATAATAAAGGAAAGTTATGCTGAGCGAGTAGCTTGCGTAAGTCAGCTGACTTGTTTCGAGTGCTATTAGCATTCCACTGAAATGCATTCCTTTGTCATACTGACTACTAATTTTGAACCTGCCGTGCCGCTGATGGTTGTGGAATCACCGATGACTCCATACACAACAGTGCTTTTACTCTGGCCGTTTGTTGGCTTGTGCAATAGCACGAAGAGGATTGCACGAAGAGGTGTAAAAAGCCATGGAAGGAGCACGTGAGCCATGGGTACGGGTGCGTGATCACCTGTCGACGCCGAAGCTCCAGCCATGGTAGAAGCAGGTTGTCGAAGTGTTGCTTGAGGTGGTAGCTGAGATGCCGATGTCACTGGGGCGAATGCTGACGTCGCTGAGATGAAGTCATGTGCGGTTGCTGGGACAATGGCATAGGGTTCTGATGAGCGGCTCGGCCAGACTCACCTAGTGTCTGGTCAAGATGCGCCGCATCCTCTGAAGGCTGTTCATGAAGTTCGCTGCTAAGGCCTTGGCGACCAGATCGCTTTAGAGCTGAATAACTTCATTTGTCTGCTCCTACTCTTTGTTGGAGTTTGGAGGCCCATATCTTAGAGTGTCAGGGTAGGCTGTCGGCTCATTATGTGGAGTCAATCTTGCGTGCACAAGCTCGTGCCTACGGAGCTTCGAGGCAGATATATTTTGTGGGCACCCGGAGTACGAAGCGTGGGGTGCCCCCCCCCCAGTTTTCACACTTTGGCTGACGCACAAACTTGCACTTTGAGTGGTCGTGATCCTCTGAACAAATCATGCAGCGATGTGGGCTGTGGTAGTTCTTCGCTGAATGGCTAGATCTTTGACAGTTCAAACACCTCAGTGAAGAGCTCAGGTATTCTTCTACTGGATGACTTCTACAACCCAAATGAACACTTCAGTGATTTGTCTTCTCTGAAGTGCAGAGTAACGGTTATGAGGAGGCGAGATACTACCGACCCATCTTCTTGACGCTTAAGTC
Source organism: Hyalomma asiaticum (assembly GCA_013339685.2). NCBI lineage: Eukaryota > Metazoa > Arthropoda > Arachnida > Ixodida > Ixodidae > Hyalomma > Hyalomma asiaticum. The sequence goes on along the minus strand of JABSTT010000770.1, from coordinate 4,027 downwards.
TTGCCTGATGGCGGTCAGGTGTCAATCCAAATTACTTCAGAAAATCAACCAGATCTTCTGTGTGCTGAATTGCACATGGCATATCTTGTTTCGAGTGCTATCTTGATTCGAGTGTAGCGCAGGACACAGGACAAGGAAGAGCACAGACACAGCGCCCGTTTCTGTGCTCTTCCTTGCCCTCTGTCCCGCGCTGTTTTCGTCTTCTTGGCATACCTTGCCAAGATACCTTGTATAAGACGCAGGAATGTCCTGACTTCCAAGCCAGCCACTCCGCTCATCGACAGAAGATGCCTTGCGGATGACACTGAAGCAACGTTGACACAGAAGCTTCCATCTCTGTATCCGCCAAGGGACTGCACCTTTTCCTTTGCCGCAGAGACAAGTTCTGACGCAGCGTGGTCGGGGTGTACTTGCCAGAAATTGGAGCCTTCCTCTCAAGGGCGAAAAACAGCTGGGATTCATCAGGTTCCTTCTTTTTCTAGGACACTAAACTAAATGTCGTCGCATCACACTCGATGTCGTCTTCCTTTCTTAGCTCATAGGCGCATGCCTTATATTTGTGAACGCGGGGTTTCTTGGCTCTGCTTTTGCTCGTTTCATCCATCTTCAACGAAGATGCGCTTCTGTGCGCAGCAACGTTGAGGACTACTGTCGCCGGTTTAAGAACATTAGTCGCATGTTCTGGCACTTCTGAATGCTACGCCTAGTCAGCGACACTCATGTACCTCGGAACGGGCCGTCGGTCACATGGCCCGTGCTGTCATTGTTTGCTGCCTACCGCCGTAGCAGGTGCCGAGGCCCTGTATTGCGCAGCAATATTACACGATAATGAACGCAGTCTTCAGCGCACACGTATCCCAGAAGATGCCTGTTATCTTCGGTCGACGGCAGAAAGTCCCAAAGCAGCCCAGAGTCGTCGACCATAGGAAAAAAAATAGCTCACTAAAGAAGCAGCTGCCGCTCAGGGGTGATTAGGCCAGGCTTAACGGTCCCACATTTTCTGATACCCATAGAGGCCAATGGCTTTTCCAAACAGCAGCGAGCTGACACGGAACTGATGAGCATTGTGGGCCATCTACAAGACAAGACCACCGTTGTGCCAAAAGTGTACAAACGAGGATAGTAGAGACGTCGTTTTCCTACAGTAACTTCTCACTAATACGGGTTAAACACCTCCTCGTTACAGCTTTGGCCATGCGTAGCAACGTTTTAGAAGCCTAGCACGACGAAACCTTGGCTGCGCAATTCGCCTTTTGCCTACCATGGCACGGTTAGTAGAAACGCACTATTAGGCTCTCCTCACTGCCGACATTACCCATTAGATAAGGACACCGGTGAAGGGATACGGCGATGAAACATGAAACGCCGCCAACATGTTGAATGAATGAATGAGTGAACAGATTTCATTTCTGAAAAAGAAAATACCGAAAAACGATGTGAAGCTAAAGGCCATTCGGCCTGACGTGGCTTCGCTACGTGAAATCAGCAAACAGTGCTACACCATGTAGTAATTGTCAAATTGTACGCAGCAGCAAATAACCATAATACAATAGAATGAAATTTTGCAACATAAGCTACATAGACATACAAAATCACACATCGTGGCTCTTTCCATAATATATAAAACTAAATATACAAAACACACAAATGAAATTTGCGCATTATATATTCATGCACGCATGTGTTCATACACACATCTATACATATATACATACATACATCTGCATACACATGGGTTTGGTGCCTAAAGGTGAGTGATAAATGACGAACCTAGCCTGAAATTTAGTGGAGAAATTATATTTGCACTAAGCCATTCATGAATAAATCTTTGACGTGATGTTTGAACTGGGTTAATGATAGGTTAAAATTTAATCACCTGTTCACATGTTAAAGAATGAATTCCGGCGTGCGAGCGTCGGCTGTGTCGTATTCACCTCGACAGCTCTCTTCTGAGGTAAATACAGAATGGAATCGTGTTAGTTATTCAAAGATCTACACGAATAATCCCTTGCAATGTTACTTCGATTTTTATTTAACTGCTTTGTCGCGGTTCATAGGTTATACATAAGGAAAGTAACCATATTAGACAGGAACATATCGTTTTGAGTGTAACTGTCTTGTATTAACAATATATGTATAGCACTTTCGTATACTTTCCATTTATATACTGTGATTCATTTTTCCTTACATTTATGCCAAGCCATTCAGTGTATTTACCTATTATCTGTTTGTATTGTTTGTATTCACTCCTACATGGGCCTGGGAAAGGCCTGCAGTATCTGTAAATAAATAAATAAATAAAGAACCCACTCATCTCGACAGGGCGATATGCTTTTCTCAAAGGTCAATTGAAATCATTAAAGCGAAAGAACTCTACAATCACCGCACCCTATGCAACATTTGGCCCAACTATACTCTCAGAACTCTCAAAAGCTTTGCATGCCCGTTCGCCCTTCCGTTCCCCATAACACAGACCCATATAAGCTTCAACAACACAGATTGTGCAGTCATTGAAAGAAGTTTTTGTCTTTTCCTATGCAGCGTCGGTCTCAGTAAGGTGGAATTAACTTCTGAAAGTCAAGTATATTATGTATACAACACAGTGTGCCTCGAGGAAGCATCCGTGTGCCGGTTTTCTTTTTAATTTGTTATAAGAATTATTGTTTTTCGAGACCTGACTGTATATAATGGACTGGAGATATAAACATTGCCGTCCCATTTTCATGAGCACAAATCGAAGCACTGTCGCTCCTTTTGCGAGCGCTCGGCTACAGGATATCTTAATTTAGATTTTATGGAAGCAACCTAGCTTATAATTCTGAAAACCGTAAGCCATATTACCTTTCTCAATGCCTAAGACCATTATTTAAAAAGATGGCTCCACTTAAACAATCGGGAACTAGAAAATTGCAATGGCGATCTTTGGTGTTCTAAAAGGCGCTAGGCCCTAGCGTTTGTTGTAGTTTTGTTTGAGAAATGAATGTTTTGTTGAGTCGGTTAGAGACTATAGGTAAATCTTAAGTGACTGCCTGATACTAGTTTACGAAAACGCGGTGTCGCGCAAAAGCGCTTTCTTCCTTTCTTACGTGTACCTCAAACCTGTACGTGTACCTCAAACCTCTATGTCCGGTCCTGTACGCACTTACGTATAGCTACGCATTTAATAGCGGACATCAGAAATAATTTTGTAAGAGTCCATAATGTCATACTTACACAAAGCTTATCCTCGCGGACTTTTATTGGAATGTTACGTTCTGTTACGCATATTTCTAGGAAAACTTTTACTTTTAGGTATAATGTCTGGAGTGAAATCATCGCTAAATACCAATTAAAATTTGTAGTTTAATAACAGATATAGTCGTGTTACTAATTTTATTGCGATATGTTTCTAAATCACAAATTTTTGTGAACTCAGGTGTCCGTATGCAGGTGGAGAATGTGGGTACCCTGATGACTGCCCGGAGTCTGAACCTGGGGCTTTTCCTGCCTGTTGCAATTTCTGCAGATCGGTTCCGAGTGTCTAAGTTCTGTGAAAGACCACTGGGATATAAAAAAAGAATTTCTTATGGCCATGTAAAATACAGAAACGTTTTCAGCCATAGATATTGAGACTACAATTAACCTATTGAAATAAAAAGTTCGACATTTCTCATTATTCACGAAGACTTAAGAGTGGTAAAAGTCATTAGCTTAGGCCAATAGGTAACAAGCATAATAAAAGAGCACATGAAAATGCCTGAACACTCAGCGCATAATCAGAGCTGCCAATTCAGGTGGCATTCTGGCCCTGACAGTGCTACCGCGCCCATTTATTCAACGATCTTGCCCAGGCTCAACCCCCGACGAAGAAAACAAACAAAGATGAGGATTATATAAAAATGAGTACGATGAACTACCTTAAGTACGATTACACTAATCGCCTCCTTGTGAAAGCGGGAAACCAGGCATCAACCTAAAGATCGGCAGAATGCGGAGTGCAGGTCTTCATGCAGAAGAACTCAACAATTTCAGTGTGAAAACGACGGCG
>JABSTT010000769.1:0-12266 GCA_013339685.2 Hyalomma asiaticum | reverse complement strand
TTGTTACCGTCGTTAAAGCTATGCCATGCAAACATAGTGCAGGGTGTGATAAGGTATCACCATCTATACTTAATAAACTTCATTGACATTCTTCGTGCTCCTTTGGCTAAAATCTTCTAATCACGCACTTGTCTTACGTCATCTTAACCAGACTTACTTAAAATAGCAAGGGTGGTTCCATTCACAAAAAAGGAGACTGTTGCCTCCAGAAACTACCACCCCATATCTGCTATTAAGTGCCATAACTATAGTGTTAGAAAACGTATTGCATATGGTTACTCAATTTTCTCGATCGAGAATCTGTGCTAGCAAATAGCCAACGTGGTTCTCAGAGCAATAGATCAACTTCCACTGCAGTGCCATTCTTTCAGATATGGTCAATTACTACCTAAACGACAACATGATAGTATAACTGGCATCTTCACTGACACCAGAAAAGCCTTCGACACTGGTCATCATGGTATACTACTTAACAGATTAGAACATTATGGCTTCCGAGGGCGAAGTCTACATTTTTTTTCCGCAGCTACCATACAAACAGACAACAAACAGTTCATTTCCGTGACACTAATTCAAAACTTTTGCCAGTTACATTGGGAGTCCCCGAGGGATCGGTATTGGGACTGATTTTATTTTCTGTATATATGAATGACCTCCCATTAATATTGCACAACTTCCCTCCTGTTATGTATGCTGATAACACTACTCTCATTTACGCACACGAGTCCGTAGATGGAGCTTCAAGAGTGGCTAACAAATAACTGACTAATGTGCAATTGGTTTCAAGCCAATAAACTGGTTTTTCACATTAGGAAGACAAAATACATGCCGATTCATTCACTACACAAAATAATTGCTCTGGACTCGTGTGTGCTTCAGGCTGAGGGCGAAATCATAGAAAGAGTGAGTAACGTAAACCTTGGCATTGTACTAGATCATCATTTCAACTGTAATATGCATATTGTCTCTTTCTGCAAAAAGCTCGTGACAACTTGCTTTATGCTTTTCAAATGTCACCAATACTTCGATGTAGCGACACTGGGAACAATTTATTTTGCCATATTTCCCAGCCAACTGCCATACTGTATTGTAGCTTGGGGCCATACATATGATTCATACATGAAGCCACTAATAGTCCTGCAGAAACATGCTATCCATTTTATATCAAACACAAACTACACGGCTTCAACTAAACCACTCTTTCAACAGTACCAAATCATGCCCCTACAACAACTCATAAATTATAAAACAATAATGGTGCAAAAGTCACTAAAGCAAAGTCCCTCTTCACTGCTCGCTCTTTATGCCTTCACAATTTCCAAACAAGAGGCCGTCATTGCAATAACTTCGTAAAACCACTGGTTAAAGAAATGTCTATGGGAAAAAGCGACTTTCTCGTGTTGGCACATCATTGTAGAATAACCTAACAGTTCAAATAAAACAGCACAATGCTTTCATTTTGATGCTTAAACGTCACTACAAGGAGCTGTATTATACTATTTATATGTTTAATATTATAACCTAATGTGATGTTTAACTAACTTTTGTTATGTATGCTCACAAGAAATGCTATTAAACAGATGTATAAAAACATTAGATGTTTATGTTTAGTATGCAGACCTAAACTTGTTAACTTTTCTGTATCAGTTTGATGATTTTAATATGTTCTGTATGTTAAGATAACTGAAATGGCAGTGACTTGCGAGTTCCACTATACGTTGGCAACAAGACAAATGGAACGATGAAGTTCGAGACAAACCTTGTTTTTACTCCTTGACCAAGCACATGCTACTTCCACGACATTGGTGCTGTTAATTTAGAAACCAACCAGATTATGCTTTTTAACAATATGTTTGTCGTATCTACGTGTTACATGTCACAACTTCATCCCGTTGTTGCCTTTTTCACATTGTCTTTACAAACTGACTGCTTTTTCCGTATCTTAGTTATGTTGGATGAAATAAAAACTGTAATAGAAAGTGATTGCCTCTCTCGCATTCTGGCTCCAGCATGAATCCTTTTGGCTGAATGCCTGCTGAATGTACCCATGGGGGTGAGCAAGTATAGTGAATTGTAAGGTGCTGCACTGCCTTTCCTGTCTGCAAGTGGTCAGGGCATATCATGTATCACGAGTCATGGTAAGAAAATGGGGAATTAGCAATTGAATAAGGCTGCCTAGCATATCTCAACCCCTCAAGACAGTACGTTTAGTAACTCAATGAGACAAGTGTTCTTTTATAAAGAAAATGCACTTGTGGCTCACATTTTTACACACTCAAGAATTTGATGTCACCAGAAGCATGCATAGCCAATGCTGCTTTTGCCTACAGGTTAATCCATGTGAAAGAACCACAGTTAGCACTGATACATTTGGTCTTCATAAATTCAACTTTTGCCTCAAGTCGCTCCAACATTGTTGATTATTCCAAACAGACATGTACTTCTGTTAAAATCATTTAAAGCTAGATTGTTCATATGCATGTGCAAAGTGATGAAGACTGATCTTACCTAATGTTACAGATGTTCGAGGTAGTGATATACGAAGTAGCCCAACAGGCAACCCTTTGTTTAGTTTGCATAGTGCCATCTGGCTTCTGCAAGTTAACACCAATATCACTGTACCTTAGAGTGTCATTGATATGTGTTCAGTTAAGAACGTCAATGCATGTCTGCTGACCGTTTTCAATTTTGCTGAAAAAGGTATATTTTACTGTCCAAGTTTCCAGAACAATGAAACCAATCTTACTTCTGTGAAAGAAAGTTTTGCCTTCACCAAAAACGTTCAGAAGTCTCCCTTGAGCCGGAACAGCTTTACGCAGATTGTGCAAAAATGTAATGCTGCTGATCTTCCAGGAAAAAAAGAACTGTTGGAGCTGTGGGTGTCCTCTACTGTTCAATGAGTACACGTGCATGTCTAGTACTACCATGAGGTTGATGGCTAAGTCTTAAAGGTCAAAGGTTATGATTCTAAAAGGTAGGTTATGAAAAGTCAAGGGTTATGATTCTAACAGTCATAAGAACACCATCTGTGGATGAAATATTCAGGGTGCGATAGATCTTAGCATTACCTTGTTAATGAAGTGGAGGGCAGAATAAGCTCTACGTCTGAGAAAACAATGTTTTGTATTCAAACTGCTTCAGCCACTTCAAGAAAAGATTGCTGTAGAGTCGTCAGGTGCATATGATGATACTTTTGTTCCTGACCAAACTCCTGTTGAGGAGCTGAACTTTGTTCACTCGGCAGTCATATTCCCTCCGAGGATGCTTGCAAAGGTGAAACGTTTACAACCGTCCTACGCCAGGCGGAGGAATGTGGAGATGGAGGGTCTGCAATAATGTCTGCTGGCCCGTCTGGAGCGGATGCAAGTACAAAGGAGCCTGGTGCATTGGCTGAAATATGCATGCATTTCAGAGGAGTGACTCTGCAACCTAAGGGACATGTTTGATTCCTGCGATTTGTACCATACGTGAACACTGCCGCTTCCTGGTACTGCTCCCACTGGATCTCTCCCGCCTACAGATTCAAGAAGTGATCCCCCTGGCAACTCTGCACTTAATGTGCAAATGGATAAAATATACAGACACCCTTGAGGTGTGGTCGTATCTGGTCATGTCTGGACAAGAATGGGGGTGAGCTTTTAGAACATGGAGACTGCACTGAGCGGCTACACTGGGTAAAGTGAGCCGATGACAGTACATAACAAAAGGGTACAGTGCAGAAATATTTCTCAACAGGGCGTCCTCAACGCCAAATATTTCAGCACAAATAAAAACATTCAGTGCCGATCATGGCACCAGAGAATTGTCTACTGAAATGCTTCACGCCCTGTGTACAAGAAACGTCAGGTCGAACTCCATGCTCAGTAATAGTAGAACAGCAAAAGCAATAATAAAAAGAAGCCTTCCCTCTGAGGTTATCCTCAATCATAGTTAAGAGCTCTAGCTTCCCTCGATTCCGCTAGAAATCTTGGAAATTCAAGTTTTTTTTCATGGAAATGCGAGACAATAACGACACCCTGACTTTTGGAAATAACAGAGGAGCACAATGGCACAGGTTTCAGGCATGCAAGGAGGAGTCGACTGCAGCTATCTTCCACGTTTAAATAAAAGCACTATCCAAACCTTCGAGTATGAATAACATATTTTTTTCTTATTTAAAGCACAAATGATTAGAAAAATGCATATTCGGGTATTTGACACATATTCAGATGATTTGTGACAAGTATTACTTTCTCAGTAGTACATCGTTAATACTAGGATTCTGTGAATATTTGAACGAATCTTACCTAATGTTACAGATGTTCGAGGTAGTGATATACGAAGTAGCCCAACAGGCAACCCTTTGTTTAGTTTGCATAGTGCCATCTGGCTTCTGCAAGTTAACACCAATATCACTGTACCTTAGAGTGTCATTGATATGTGTTCAGTTAAGAACGTCAATGCATGTCTGCTGACCGTTTTCAATTTTGCTGAAAAAGGTATATTTTACTGTCCAAGTTTCCAGAACAATGAAACCAATCTTACTTCTGTGAAAGAAAGTTTTGCCTTCACCAAAAACGTTCAGAAGTCTCCCTTGAGCCGGAACAGCTTTACGCAGATTGTGCAAAAATGTAATGCTGCTGATCTTCCAGGAAAAAAAGAACTGTTGGAGCTGTGGGTGTCCTCTACTGTTCAATGAGTACACGTGCATGTCTAGTACTACCATGAGGTTGATGGCTAAGTCTTAAAGGTCAAAGGTTATGATTCTAAAAGGTAGGTTATGAAAAGTCAAGGTTATGATTCTAACCAGTCATAAGAACACCATCTGTGGATGACATATTCAGGGTGCGATAGATCTTAGCTACCTTGTTAATGAAGTGGAGGGCAGAATAAGCTCTACGTCTGAGAAAACAATGTTTTGTATTCAAACTGCTTCAGCCACTTCAAGAAAAGATTGCTGTAGAGTCGTCAGGTGCATATGATGATACTTTTGTTCCTGACCAAACTCCTGTTGAGGAGCTGAACTTTGTTCACTCGGGCAGTCATATTCCCTCCGAGGATGCTTGCAAAGGTGAAACGTTTACAACCGTCCTACGCCAGGCGGAGGAATGTGGAGATGGAGGGTCTGCAATAATGTCTGCTGGCCCGTCTGGAGCGGATGCAAGTACAAAGGAGCCTGGTGCATTGGCTGAAATATGCATGCATTTCAGAGGAGTGACTCTGCAACCTAAGGGACATGTTTGATTCCTGCGATTTGTACCATACGTGAACACTGCCGCTTCCTGGTACTGCTCCCACTGGATCTCTCCCGCCTACAGATTCAAGAAGTGATCCCCCTGGCAACTCTGCACTTAATGTGCAAATGGATAAAATATACAGACACCCTTGAGGTGTGGTCGTATCTGGTCATGTCTGGACAAGAATGGGGGTGAGCTTTTAGAACATGGAGACTGCACTGAGCGGCTACACTGGGTAAAGTGAGCCGATGACAGTACATAACAAAAGGGTACAGTGCAGAAATATTTCTCAACAGGGCGTCCTCAACGCCAAATATTTCAGCACAAAATAAAAACATTCAGTGCCAGATCATGGCACCAGAGAAATTGTCTTACTGAAATGCTTTCACGCCCTGTGTACAAGAAACGTCAGGTCGAACTCCATGCTCAGTAATAGTAGAACAGCAAAAGCAATAATAAAAAGAAGCCTTCCCTCTGAGGTTATCCTCAATCATAGTTAAGAGCTCTAGGCTTCCCTCGATTCCGCTAGAAATCTTGGAAATTCCAAGTTTTTTTCATGGAAATGCGAGGACAATAACGACAACCCTGACTTTTGGAAATACAGAGGAGCACAATGGCACAGGTTTCAGGGCATGCAAGGAGAGCGACGCAGCTATCTTCCACGTGTAAAATAAAGCAACTATCCAAACCTTCGAGTATGAATAAAAATATTTTTTTCTTATTTAAAGCACAAATGATTAGAAAAATGCATATTCGGGTATTTGACACATATTCAGATGATTTGTGACAAGTATTACTTTCTCAGTAGTACATCGTTAATACTAGGATTCTGTGAATATTGAACGAATATTACAGTATTCAATTACTTCAAGACAAATTGCCAAAATTTTGACGCTTTAAAAATGACGAACGACATCTTTCAGCACGTAAATCGCCTGTAAAGGTAGTTTAACTGCAGTAAGGGTATGCCGTGAGGCAGTCTTTTTAAGGGAAATCTGCACTGCCGTGGAGACATGCTTCATTGGTAAATAAGCATATTACTTGTAATTACTGAAGTTTACATTGATACGTTTACATTGATTAAATATAATAAATTTGGAAACATAGGCCGTGCTTTACCGCTACTATTAAAAATCCTACTACTATATTCCGATTCAATTATCTGATTACAATTCCCTGTAACTTTGCCTCGAACCAAAAAAGCTAGTCTTTGATTCCCTTTTATGTGTCGATTAGCTCTTGGAAGGAGCAAATTTTACTGAATGTACAGCAGCTACTGTGTTTTGCATCATTTTGCCTGTATAGAGTGGCATGAAGGTATAAGCTGAGCCTCCCAATAATGATATCTAAGCAGAATTTAATGTTTGGAAATAAACAGGACTATGCATGAGCATTACAATGCATCCTAGCACAACACATTCATGTGCCCTTAAACACCTATCAGTGCACATGAACTGTTGACGCAGAGAGATCATTGAATTGTTATGGTGATGTGTCATAAAAGTGTCATAAGCATCATCTGGTGCTCTGCCACAACAGCTCCCTCAAAGGGTCGTGAAAAGAATTGGAGATGCCCAGTTTAGTTTTCACTGCTTCACTACGCATTCGCAAGCCGATTCCAGAGTATTTTGGCAAAATATTCAGTGCGCCATTTAGTAGCGCCGTTTGATACCCCAGCGTTCTTGCGCTACCCGAAACGACTACGTCGCACTACTGGCCCGGCATGGTACTATTTCGCGATGTTGCAGTAAGATATTTTTAAGTTCAAAGGCATAGTGAACTCGCCTTGGCCTCTAAAAAAAAAAAAAAAGTGAAACTACAAATAAGAAAATAGTACTTGAGAACACCGTGCGGTGCCGCCATTCGGAAGCAAAGCTGCAGCATGGTTTGTTTTCCCGTGGCCTCCGAGGGTGCACCAATCTAGGGGGTTATGGCAGATACGAACATGACGTCATCTGCAGAGCTGAGGGAAACGTGCACATTGAAACCGAAACCGCAATTTTTATTGCTCCAAATCGATGTACACGGTGCAACGAAGCAATGCATGTTGTTGATTGGAGGGTCGGGATCCTGAATACACACTTAACCCAAAATGTTCAGAAAACGTTTCACGACCCCTTTAATTAAGTTTCAAATAATGCATGTATGTTTGGAGCCCAAAACTGTTTGTTAAATAAAATGTTGCATGTACCTTATGCCTGTTCAGTGTTTCCACAGAGTTTTACGGATTGATCAATCTGGAGTTGCAGAATTTCAAAATTTCCATCACATAAAGTTAGGGGCCTTAATCATAATGCAGTGGAGCGTGAGAAGTGCTGTGGACCGATGTGATGGTATACGTGTAGCTGCCACTCCCAGCGACTATCCCTCCGAGTACTGCTGGGTCCTTGCATAATACGTCCTCCTAAAAGTGTGTGTAGCCCAAACCGCCAGGTCGCCTCATCATAACCCAGAGAACTTTTTCTTACTGCAGTTATTTTGTCGTTTCGTGACCACAAATGAACAAAACTGTGGCCTAAAAATAGTACTCTGGCCACTATGGCTACATGCTCCTTCACTTTCCTAACTTAGGGTTGTTTAACACAATTTGGCCACATTGCTGCTTTATAACTCTGATCCACAAAAATAATGCAACCTGTCTCTAAGACTGTTAGGACCTGTGCTTTGCTTCATTTTGGAGAGTTTAAAGAAAATCGAAAATGGACCTTTTTAATATTTCAATTTTTCGTATTTAGAGACATGCTTACTTAAGCATTTTTGGTCAGCACTTCACATTACTATCTTTATTTATATTTTGTACACTCTATAAACTGATATGATAACATTCCAGGAAATATGACAAACTTGTAGCTGCTAGGCACGAAAAGTAACATAGCATTACTGAACAATGTGCCGATGTTTCGCAATTTATGATTTAAAGGAACCAATGCTTGCAAGGTAATAAGATTGCTTTCAACAGCATACTGTGCACAAGTATGTTACCAAATATTTTGACACCCACAAGAACGCTCCGGTAGTCTTTTTTCCTGGAAGCTTGCCGAAATTACATTTTTGCACAATCTGAGCAGTTCCAGCTCAAGGAAGACCTTTGAATATTTTTGGCGAAGGCGAAATATTTTTCGCAAAACTAAAATCAGTTGCGAAGCTTGTACAGCATATATATTTTTCAGCAAAAACTGAAAAGGGTCAGCGGACATGTACCAACATTCTTAACTGAATAAGCCCGATAAAGATTACAGAAGGGAGTTCAGAGAAGGACTTCAGCACACTATAGTTAATAAAGAAAATTTTTTTCCGCATTTCGGTGTGAGTATTTTAAAACCGTAAATCATTCAATGAACTCTCTAGAAACAGATCACCTCAAGGGACTTCTTACAGCTACCATTGCTCCATCACCCTGTCAATATGATTTTGACCATGCTCTGGCAGTTAGTTGCACAACAATATGCTGCCACATTGGAAATTGATACCAGCTGCCTGTGATTATATCGAATGCAAAATTAATGTTCAATTACAAATAGGTTTCATGCTCTCCGATCTTCCATGACAAAACCTGTCAAACCAGTTATTATATTCTGGAGTTTTATGTCCCAAAACCACATTAGGTAATTCTCATTTGTTCACAGATGCAGACATTCAAAGCAGTAGGTTTTCATGAATTCTAGAATTTCAGATGATGTTGCAATGTTGCATCAGGTTTTCTGCACAGAAGCAACAATGGCTATCCTGCATCAAGCACAGGGTGTTGGTTCTGCACCGGCCTCCCGCTTGGTAGGTTGCTTTTGCATATTAGAGCCCGTGCATGTGTGTCTGTTAGATCTAACTTTCAGTCCCATGCCTATTTTTAAGTTCAAAGGCATAGTGAACTCGCCTTGGCTCTTAAAAAAAAAAAAGTGAAAACTACAAATAAAGAAAATAGTACTTAGAAACCGTGCGGTGCCGCCATTCGGAAGCAAAGCTGCAGCATGGTTTGTTTTCCCGTGGCCTCCGAGGGTGCACCAATCTTGGGGGTATGGCAGATACTAACATGACGTCATCTGCAGAGCTGAGGGGAACGTGCACATTGAAACCGAAACCGCATTTTTATTGCTCCAAATCGATGTACACGGTGCAACGAAGCAATGCATGTTGTTGATTGGAGGGTCGGGATCCTGAATACACACTTAACCCAAAATGTTCAGAAAACGTTTCACGACCCCTTTAATTAAGTTTCAAATAATGCATGTATGTTTGGAGCCCAAAACTGTTTGTTAAATAAAATGTTGCATGTACCTTATGCCTGTTCAGTGTTTCCACAGAGTTTTACGGATTGATCAATCTGGAGTTGCAGAATTTCAAAATTTCCATCACATAAAGTTAGGGGCCTTAATCATAATGCAGTGGAGCGTGAGAAGTGCTGTGGACCGATGTGATGGTATACGTGTAGCTGCCACTCCCAGCGACTATCCCTCCGAGTACTGCTGGGTCCTTGCATAATACGTCCTCCTAAAAGTGTGTGTAGCCCAAACCGCCAGGTCGCCTCATCATAACCCAGAGAACTTTTTCTTACTGCAGTTATTTTGTCGTTTCGTGACCACAAATGAACAAAACTGTGGCCTAAAAATAGTACTCTGGCCACTATGGCTACATGCTCCTTCACTTCCTAACTTAGGGTGTTAACACAATTTGGCCACATTGCTGGCTTTATAACTCTGATCTCACAAAAATAATGCAACCTGTCTCTAAGACTGTTAGGACATGTGCTTTGCTTCAATTTTGGAGAGTTTAAAGAAAATCGAAAATGACCTTTTTAATATTTCAATTTTTCGTATTTAGAGACATGCTTACTTAAGCATTTTTGGTCAGCACTTCACATTACTATCTTTATTTATATTTTGTACACTCTTTAAACTGATATGTGGTAACATTCAAGGAAAATATGAAAATTGTAGCTGCTAGCAAGAAAAGTAACATAGCATTACTGAACAATGTGCCATGTTTGCAAATTTATTGATTTAAAAACCAATGCTGCAAGGTAATAAGATTGCTTCAACACATACTGTGCACAGTATGTCCCAAAATATTTTGACACCCACAAACAGCTCCAGTAGTCTTTTTTCCTGGAAGCTTGCCGAAATTACATTTTTGCACAATCTGAGCAGTTCCAGCTCAAGGAAGACCTTTGAATATTTTTGGCGAAGGCGAAATATTTTTCGCAAAACTAAAATCAGTTGCGAAGCTTGTACAGCATATATATTTTTCAGCAAAAACTGAAAAGGGTCAGCGGACATGTACCAACATTCTTAACTGAATAAGCCCGATAAAGATTACAGAAGGGAGTTCAGAGAAGGACTTCAGCACACTATAGTTAATAAAGAAAATTTTTTTCCGCATTTCGGTGTGAGTATTTTAAAACCGTAAATCATTCAATGAACTCTCTAGAAACAGATCACCTCAAGGGACTTCTTACAGCTACCATTGCTCCATCACCCTGTCAATATGATTTTGACCATGCTCTGGCAGTTAGTTGCACAACAATATGCTGCCACATTGGAAATTGATACCAGCTGCCTGTGATTATATCGAATGCAAAATTAATGTTCAATTACAAATAGGTTTCATGCTCTCCGATCTTCCATGACAAAACCTGTCAAACCAGTTATTATATTCTGGAGTTTTATGTCCCAAAACCACATTAGGTAATTCTCATTTGTTCACAGATGCAGACATTCAAAGCAGTAGGTTTTCATGAATTCTAGAATTTCAGATGATGTTGCAATGTTGCATCAGGTTTTCTGCACAGAAGCAACAATGGCTATCCTGCATCAAGCACAGGGTGTTGGTTCTGCACCGGCCTCCCGCTTGGTAGGTTGCTTTTGCATATTAGAGCCCGTGCATGTGTGTCTGTTAGATCTAACTTTCAGTCCCATGCCTATTTTAGTTGGCACGAGATAGACATGGGCTGTATAAAATTCAAACACCAGTGGCACACACCCGAATAACATGGGCTGAGCACTATGGATATGAGCCACACGTGATTGCAGTATCGTTAATCGTGACTGACGTACGTGACGAGCATATCATGTTAGTGATGCAACGATCAATCATTCATGTTCATCATAGATTTGCACCCTACCATCCAAATTTTGGTTTATATGGGGTGAACAAAATGAACAGGAGAGCACAGAGATGTAGGCGGCTAGATAGATAGATACAGTCAAAGTTGCTCAACTTTGCCAAGAAAAAGGGAGCGTAGGCCACCTATACTCTCACTGCCGGTACCCTGGTGATGCCACGAAGGTGCAAAGGTTGGTAAGTGATACAGCCTGTGTCACCACCAAAATAGAGGCCAAAGCGCACTGCAGAGCAGCAGATGGCCCGTAACTACAGCCATCTATGGAGGTGTACGTTGTTGATACACGGGTTAGTACACTGGTTCCAATTTTAACCTGCAGCAGATGGCAGGCTTGTTCTTTTTCACATAAATAGGAACAAGTACAAGCCTGGCTAATTCGACGATGGCTGTTGTTTGTTTCCCCAACCATGGCACTTTCTTTCCATGCTCCCTTTATGATACACAAGGAGTTCCAAAAGTTGACAGGATCATTTAAATGCCATTCGGAAAGCCTTGTGCATAATGCACTCTTTTGTCTCCTGTGACTGCATGCAGGAGGTTGTCACTGTAGAGTTACGCATGTAGCTTAAACAGTTGTTTACTGGCAAAGGCGTGTACGTAAAAACACCAATAACAAAAAAAACTAATCCTTTTTTATCTTTGCGCACAACAAAATACTGCAATCTAAGATATTGACGGTTGCTATTACGCCAGGACATAATGCGGAGGCTGCAATACGTCTGTTCGTAACTCTAGACAGCTGCCTGTCAAACACAAGTATACCAAGAAAATGCCAAGCCATGCGATGACAAAATAGGTAAACAGATAAAGTCCCCACGGAGAAACACAAGAGGTTAAATTCTGTCAAGTAAGCATGACTGAGGTTGCCATCAAAATATAGTGCAGGGGAGCATACAAAGGAGATCATTTAAACAACAGGAAAAATTAGGCACGTA
>JABSTT010000766.1:0-10332 GCA_013339685.2 Hyalomma asiaticum | reverse complement strand
GCGGTGATATCGCGACGAGAAGAGGCGATGAATTAGACAACATATGACATGAGCGGACTGCGGATGTGCTGCAAGCACGCAGGCATCTATCGAGTGCCCGATTTGCAGGGTTCATTTTTAAATGTAACGCGAGGTCTTTTTTTTTTCGGATTTTCGTACCTAAAGTCGACCCTCGCGTTACAATCCAATGACGAAATTCAATATTTTTTTCTTCCTAGACGCAATGAAAGGTCGCCCGTCGCGTTACAATCGTGGTCGCGTTACAGTCAAGTAAACACGGTACTTGACTAGGAAATTAACAAACCAGTTAAACATTTTCAGTTCACTTGTGCTTTCCTGAAATTAGCCGCAGTACCTTTTAAACAAAGCGAGCGAAAACCACACAGATGCTTGAACAAGGGAGACATTCACAATTTAATGCCACTTCGACTTCAGCTACTCCATGTGGAGAATGTGATGGTCATCTTTAGAAATGTAAGCGAGTCTTGAAATTGGTGACGCATCTTTAATCTTCCGGGATTTCTTTCGGTTCCCGAGAAAACATAAACCACGCCTGTTTCCGTTCACTTCTCTGCGTCTTTTCTACAACAGCTCGATATCTGGGTGTGTACGAGCCCATAACATATATAAGGAGTATTAATATGTGCATTGGATTACCGCAATAGAGCGCAAAAAGCATCGCTGTTGAGTAACCCTATCACAAAGGTCAACTTCCGAAAATCTGACGCCGTATGCATGTTTCTGTCGCCGCGGAGCCTCTGGGACTAAGGCGTATACAATGCGGGGTGCAGCGAGCATTGCCAGTACAAATTACGTGTTTTCGTCGCGATATCACCGCTCGGTGTTTCCGCGGCGACAGCAGAAGTGACACCTTGCGCTTATTCTGGCGTTCCGGTCCACGAGCTGTTCAAGGGAGCGAACGAGCTGGCTGGCAGGTAAAAAAGGGCGCGCGTGCGCGGTGAGCGCTCCCGAGCTTCGCAGGCAGCCGTCAGTAGGCGCCGCTGTGCTATCCGCCACGCGCTCCCGTGGTCCGCAAAATTTTGACCGCCACTGTACATGGGCAGAACACACAATCTGGTTGCTGCCACGAAAAAATCCCCGTAATTCATTCAACGGTCACCCTCTTCACCCTGTGATATGCAAAATAGGATATCCGCACCAAACTGATATGTCAACATGGAATCCACATCAACGTACCATGCTGAGCTACTTGAAACTGTCCAAAACCCCTCAGGTCGCTTTATTGCATCCCAGTGCTACAATCGGCTAAGTGTCACTAACATCAAATCATCCTTGGACAACGACTCACCAGAGCTTCGCCAAAAAATGCCTCGCTGTTGCCCCTTCCATTTGTTCCAATATCACATTCCACATTTACGTGACACGCTTCTTTCCCCCCACACCGATTGCACGGCGCCTGTCAAACTGCCTGCGTCTACAATGAATTTGCGGCTTTAGTCAATACTGTAATAAGTCTTTCTTGCCAGTAGCCATTGTAAAATGGAATAGTTCACCTGGCGTTGTAATAACTGAATGCGACCCAGCCAAATATCTAAACGTATAACCTTTTGAGTGCTGATGGGTTACGTATTATTTACATTGAGTGATTTGTTGTTCTTGTGTGCTTTCATTCGCATGGAGTGCATCGTTGCTGTTGTGCATTTTCACCGCCTTTACATATCTATATCACTTCCTTCATTTCTAAATGTTAATTTATTATCCATTTCTATTTGTGTACTCCTTTTTTGCTTTTCTACGTTCCCAAGTTATATAAGAAACGCAAGAGGAGCCTTTAAGGGGTAATAAATGATGTTGTTGTTGTTGATGGTGATCAGCATTAAACCAAGGCATCGATGAACATAAAAAAGATTGCAAATTTTTATTCCCGGGTATTTCTTAGCGTGCGCTCAGCCTTCCCCTCCCTCCTTCGAGGCATCGATGAATGGTCACTGTAGTTTCGTCAAACGTTTACATAACCACACGAAGAACTTATCTCATGTTTTTACGATATAGAAATTGAAATCCACAGCTGTATGAAACGCTCCCGTCAGTTTGCCGCTTAGTACAACGTATTCTTGAGGCCGATGACGCACGGCAATTTCGTTATAGATCGTCTATGTATAGCTCTTATAACCACGGCATAACAAGAGAGCGGCCTATGTTAACTCAGGACATTATGATCATTGCAGCTGCACCTAGATATGATGAAATTTGATGATGGAGCCTTGAGTATTAAAGTTCAGCAACATTTATTTGCTAACTGCGTGCAGCATGACATCCTGTATCTATGTTCATTTTGATCGGTAGAGATATTAATTATACACGTCTCTATTGTTTTGCATAGGTCAGAAACATGCATTCAAGCTTTAACTATCCCGCTTGCGGCAGTCCCATGGAGAAAAAAAAATGCCGCCCGCACCTTCCCACTGGGGGAACTCGAGTAAGTGCGTCGCAGAGTGGTGGGGGTATCGCGTGAATGTTGCGTAATTGGGTATGGTTTGGGAATGTTTCATTGTTATTTCGTCTTTATTATTCTTGTTTATTGAATGAAGGAGATGCGAAGGCAAGGAGTGTAAAGTTAAAGTGTGTCTCGAGCAAGCGTTCCCAGTGCACTTCGGACGCGGACAGCGTCAGGAAGACGTGCGGTTTGCCCAGTTGCTTGACTGAATTCCGAACGCGCGCTCCGCCGCTTATATACACACCGCCCGCGTTCGAGGGAGAGGAGTACGGGGGAGAAGTCCGCAAAAACGCCCTTGACTGAATTCCGAACGCGCGCTCCGCCGCTTGTATACACACCGCCCGCGTTCGAGGGAGAGGAGTACGGGGGAGAGGTCCGCAAAGACGCCCTTGACTGAATTCCGAACGCACGCTCCGCCGCTTATATACACACCGCCCCCGTTCGAGGAGTACGGGGGAGAGGTCCGCACCCCCACTGCGCATGTTCGGCTTGCTGAACGCCCGGTGGGCCTAAAGTCCCTAGATCTTTTTTGCGTTTACGGAAACGATATCTAGGGACTTTAGGTGGGCCGGCACGAGACGAGCCGAGCATGCGCAGTGGGAGTGTGGACGGCGCCGGCGCCGCCGAAGCGCGACATCGTGTGAGTAAGAAATGCTCCGCATTTAAAACGAATGCATTTCTTTTACACACAGGACTGTTCAAGACGATAGTCTTTCTTGGGATACTTCAAGGCAGAAATTTTGGTCTGTCCGTGTGTGTGTGTGTCTGTCCTGCTGCGAAAGGTGAACCCCTTCCTCAACGACCACCCAGCTTGAACTGGTAGCTACCTTCATACTTCTGAACACAGTCGGCCAAAAAGCAAATATTACGCATATCTGAGGCGCAACATCAATACGTAAGTATTAGACGGTGTGTTCCTTTAGTAGAAAATACATAGATGCGTAATTATAAAAACCCTAGTGTTTGTTAGGATGCGCAAAAGCGGACGTTTCCTACGCAGTTCTGCGTAATAGGCAAGCTTCTTGCGTTTCCCGAAACCATGGCCAGATGGCGCCCTTATCTCACGCTCGTGCCGAACGGAAGGCAGCGGAACGGCCGCCCGCCACTCCGGCCGGTCCCTTTCTCTCCTCGCGTCTCTTCGTTTTCCCTCTCGCTTGCGCAACTCCTCGGGGAAATAGAAACACGCGAACCGGGACTCATGTAGTACGGCCGGTAGAAGGCTATCGTCTTTCGACGACATTTGCAGCGAAGCACGGAGATACGTGGCCAATTTTTTCTCTACTTAACTGTCACTGAATGAATAGCTAACCAGTGAATAGAGAAAAACTGATCCATTTGTTTTACATGCAAAGCTCCGGGTACGTGGCCTAATTGGATTGAAGCAATGCGAGATCCCCAAATAGCCTTCTGGCAGCGTCGGTTTGGCCCCAAAACATGACTCGCGACTGAGCGGGGTCAACAGCAACAAAAAAGAACAAGTGCATGTTATGACAAAAAAAACCCCGCATTTCTCAAAAAGTTCTTGAACATGTCGGCATGACCTCACGGGGGTTCTATGTACCAAAACACTTCCATTCTCACAAAGGTTACCTCTCGTAACACAACGTATTTTCACATTGATACCCATGAATATTGGCTCATGAGTTTGAACGTGCGCTGGTTTTCAGCTGAAAGTTGAAAGTGAGTGGCTGTACTGTTCATTCGTGCACCTTCTTCGTCTACGTCTATTCACACTTGAAATAATTCTTTAACATGAACCAACTAGCCGCTATTAAGATTGTTCTGCCTCATGCGGGTATGTGCCACAGATGTCCGAGTTTTATGCAGCGTTTGTGAATGAAGGACAAACTAAAATGGCAATTTAACCTATCATAACAGCACAGCAAAGACAAGATATTTCGGCTTTACGCACGCCGTGCAGGTCGTTCGACAGCAAAGCTGTCCAACACACCCAAGAGGATTACCCTTTGCGAACGTCGCTTGAGTTTGGTACGTATTTTTGACACCATGCAACTTGTTCGCGCCGCCATTTTGTGCGCATTCAACGCCAAGAGCCTACGACGCTGTTGAGCGATACGGTTTCGTGGTTTTTATCACGCAACGTATTCATGCTCTCCTTATGGGTTATTTGTGGAGTCATTGTGGCGCTAAAATATAGACATAATCATATAGACATAATATTCATAGAATCATAACAAGCACGAAACATAGTCATATCAGGCACATACCACAGTCGAATGCGCTACACTCTGCAAGGGCAGTCTGCCCAGCGATATGGTGGTAGGAATCGAACCCGAACACACTGTGTGTTACGCATTTAGACTACCTTTAGGCTACGGCGGCTCCTTCCACTGGTCACATATAGTAAATAAACCTACTGCACCAGCTGTTGCGATGATCGTGCTTCAGCAGGGTCACTTGCGCTTCTAGCCTGTCTTGAGTGCTATCATAAAACGTCAGAGTTTCGCCGGAAGGGCGAAGCAATGAATGCGATAGGAAGAAATTGTAATGTTGTAAAAGTGATGCTGACAGCTAACCCTTGCATGCGATCACACGTAACCTACAAAACGCTGATTTAAGATAATACGGCTGTTCCAGGGACCCTTTCCCACTGCCTCTTCGCGATGAGCGCGCATGGCGTATAAGAGTTTACGGGCCGCAAATCCTCCCCTCCCCGGCATCTTTTCATGCCCATTAAACCGCGCGCGGGGCATTTCCTCTTCGCTTCGATGACAGGCGTCCCGGTCGGTGTGATGTTATCACATGCGCCCTCCGAGCGATGGACGTGGGCCGGCTCGTTTGATTTCGGCTTCAGCCGTGTTCGCCCACTCGCGTGCTTTTAACTGAGGGCAGGACGTGCCATGCGCGGGGGCTATGTATGAGTTTGGAATTTATACGGGACATGACGGCGATGGCCACAGCGACGACAAAAACCCGTCGAGACTGTTCACAGAATTGTTACCACAATAAATGTAATAAAGCATCTGCAAACAATGAATTCGTCCATCCTGCGAGAATACTTTAAAGAACTACTGAACTACTGTAGTAACATGGACATCAGCGCACCCGTACGTGTATTTCTATTAGGCAAAATATATCTGTGCATCACAGTGCTAAGGTGTCATCGTACCATGAGCTACCATTAAGATGTTATGGTGCTGTCGACTTTCCTGTTTTAGCTCACATTAAGCGTGCATCCATTCATGTGATTTGCACGAGGTCGTTGATCCTATCAGTAACCTTTGGTTGAATGACAGGCAGTGTGTCATGGGCAATTACGTCCACGGCTGCTTCATGCGAGTACGGTACACAATGCGTAGGTTCTGCTTTTTTTTCATGCTTGATTTGGCAGTGGTGTTTATCGCAGTGAATGCTCTCGGTACGCAGTAGTTTGTAATTCGCACACAAATGAGTAAGCTTCTAATCACGATAAGGCTGTAGGGAAGAAACAGCAATTTCTTTATTTCATTGCGAATGCTGGACGATAGGAACCGTTCATTGCCTCTTTTAGGTGTGTGATACATGCACTTCAGCTGGGCTTCAACATTTAGCAGTCGAACAGTTAATTTTAAATTGGGGGCATTATACATACGTTTCACCTTCTCATCTGTACGTACTGATTATTAGGAGTCTTGAGCATCTTTGTGTCGCTTCGGCTAAAGAGATTATAGGGGAGATGTTGAAGTCTAAACACCGCGGCTAACACGCTTCAAATATGGAAAATATTTCGAATGCATCGTTGATGAAATATTCTCGTAGGGATATTTTAAGTGGTGTGGCAAACCATAATTTCTCGAGTTATAAATCGCGCTTGTACGGTGTTACTGGAATGCCAGTACCAATGTTGCGCGTATTTGTATTGCATTGAAAAATGCGATGACTGCTGCTGCTGCAAGTGTAAGCGACAAAATTTGATACCCTAACCTGGCGATTCAGAGGCTTAATTTTGAATAGTTCATTTCATAATTGCGTGAGGCAAACAGATTTCCCACGGCATTGTGGTTTTGATGGGTAGACATTTCCATTACCTACAACTTTTGCAGATAGCAGCAGCCAGCCCGACACCGTCAGTTTCATCTAAACATTCCACTTGTGACAGTGAGGTTCCCCTTTGACAATACGTTAATTTTCTTTATAATTTCTTTTCGACAAGCGGGCTTGTCTTCGTCAGGGCGGCAGCGTCGAGTAGCCGCCCTGACGAAGACAAGTCCGCTTGTCGAAACGTTGGCTTCCGCGACATTCCCTGTTCTAAATCGTATTGCGATTTGTTCATCGATTCAAGCATCAATCTTCCCCTGAGCATCTATTCTAGTTAGGATAGCAATATGAGGTAGCACTAGCGGCATACATATCAACTAGAACACTTGCAATGGTAAACCTACTAGTAAAACACTAATGGAGAGTGCTCATCGCCATATGTAATTCAAAGTGAGAAAAGGACTAGACAAGGATTCTTATCAGATTTACACACTCGCGCATTATATATGCAATTAGTACGCATGTGCTTACATACCCAACCACTTTAGACAAAATACAGCGCTTCGAGCTATTATTCACCAAAAGGAGAAATTACTCCGTTACATTCGCATACATGCTCAATATATCACCTAATAAGTACTGCCGCTCTACCAAGTTCTCTTTTTGTATAAAGTTCATGCACAATATTATACGATGCCCTTGAATTAAATTTGATTATAAAAATACCTCGTACCCATTGCATTCAGTTACCTCAAGAACTCTACCTCTTGCAAAATCCCGCTCTAACTTTGGATTGTTTACGTTTAAATACACAGCATCAAAGCTCTGGAATAAACTGCCTGAACACCTAACAACACCACAATCATTTATCGGTTACAAAGCTAACATGCGTTCTTTTATGCTCGACTCTCTTATTTATTGAGTGTAGTTGTTATTCCTACTGTTACGCATATTTTTCTTCCCTAGCGCTCAAGTACTGTATAACGGCACATAATATAAGGGCCCCCTTTACCATATCAACGAGATTTTTGGGGTCGCACCTTTCTTTTATAAACAATGGATGTATCGTCACAAGCTGTAGTATTTGCAAATTTGCAACACTTAAACACATGATATTTCAAAGGAGACAGAAAGGAAACATAAGACAATACTCAAGAAAATCCAATATCATTTTTGCCAGTACCGTCCTGAGTGCTTGCTTGGAGACTGTGGTGTGTATATCTAGAAGAGTGTCGCTTTTACTTAGAAAGGTAGGTACCCGTTGCCGTCCGTAAAATGTTGGAATCTTTAGATTCCTTCTGGAACAGGTACGAAAAGAGCACAAAGATATTAATAAGGCACTTTTGTTTTACATACTGAAACAACCAGAAACATTAAATTTGATCGGCTTGCAGCATAAGATACTTCATAAATAGCGGTTCTGTGCATATGTCACGTATTGGGCCATGAAAATGCTCAAAGATTTTCAGGACTGTTTCCAGCAAAATAACAAGTTTCGAATATTTATTAAGTGTTGTAGTACCCAGCGCATGACTAGAAGAGAGTGTAATAGAGGATATATTTTAGCCACAGTGGTATGAAAGAATTTAACTTGTGCAAGCATCCAACGTGTTTAGTTAATATTGCCGTTAACTTTGCTATCTGTTCATTCTAACATAGGCGTGCCTGAAACGAAACACCTAAATATTTCCGAGTCTTAACCTGTTCTAATATGTAGTGCCTCGTAGCAACGAACAGATGCTTTATTCTCATCTGTGGTCACTGCGCTAGGTCCTGACGTAACGACTGCGCAGGAAATGAAAGTGAAGGTAGAGTAGATCAATGGCATACATACTACACACCAAGTACCTTCCCATAAAAAACAAAAAAAAAACAAAGTGTTTCGACACATCCTCAGCCTGCGTAAGAGGTTACAAGGTCAGTCATCCATGCCGAAGGTCTGCGAACTCTAGTTGTCTTATGCTCTGCGCGTGCCGTACCATTCCCACATATCAAGGAGTTCGTTCCATCTCCCTCTTATCCACTGTCAGTTTGGCAAGAGTGCTCCGCTGGTCGATCCTCGGGAGCATTGGCAACAGTGGGAGGGCCTCCTTATTAACAGTCCCGCCATCTCCACAAAGTAAATGATGATGTGGGGTGCGAAGCTCCAGTGCTTATCTGTAAAACCGTGAAACATTCGCCCACACATCATATCAAGACTCAGCATATTGTTATAGAGGTAATTGTATATACACTTACATGAGCGATCTTTGTTATTTATATATCTATGCAATTATATGCGCTTATATACACACAAGCTGTAGTCTTTTACATCTTGTGGCAGCTACCGCAAATTGTCGTTGGAGGCTAGAGCACTGCACGGGCCGGACTTTTTCCGGCCCGGGCCCGGCCCGGCCCGAAAGCGCCGTGCTCCGCCCCGCCCGAGTCCGGCGCGGTGTTTTTAAATACGGCCCGTACCCGGCCCGGGCCCGAAAGGTGTGGGCCCGGCCCGGCCTAATTCAAGCAATTATTCCTTGACCATAAAGGAGGCACTCTCCAATCTTGTTTTACAGTAAAGATATCAGCCGCACTCGAGATAGTTTCTGGAGAGTGTTGTGAGAACTCATGACAGTGTCACGATTTCCACAGGTACTGTGTTGACCTTCGGTTAATTACGCCCGTAACACTTTTGCGAAAGAATTCAGGGGGATATATGAGGAGGCATAGTTGGCTGTCTCCTGGACGCGGTGCTAACCGTTCAATGTTCTTATTTCATTTCAAAGAACGACTAAACCATACAACACTCACATAAAGTGGAAAAACGGAGGACATTTATAATTGAGATTACATTAATTGCCGGGACTATTGAGTAAATAGAGCAGAACTTATCCTGCAAACTTCGTTTATTGCACAATGCAACGAGAGAGACAGAAAAAAACGCGCTCTAACTACTCCTGGGAGGATTCGCCAGGCTAAGTAGTGTTATTAAACCTGTCGTTTCGACTCCTCGGTAGGCAACTGTCAACAACGTACGCTACATTTTCGTGCTAAAAAGAAGGGAGTGCTCTCCCGCACCTTTGTTCGCCGATTCACCGCCACCGCAGTGCCATAGATGTGTCAAATCAAGCCACACGCGTTAGCGAGCGAGATACCGTCCTCGCTGTTCGCTTTGGATGCGTATCCCGTCGCCTTTGTGTGAACGTCTTCGGTCTTTGAAAGTGTTAGACCTTAAATCAAAAGACCGGACTAAGGACTTCCGAAATAACTGCATATTAGAGCGCCGAACTGAACTAGCCGGTGGCTTCTTTAGCGCTCCCCGTCAAACGCGGCGGGTCGGGTGTCCGGAGCGCGGTCCCACGCAACGACTGGAGTCGGGAGAGTGGGTTGCCGCCGAGAGCCGGAGGCCTCTGTGCGAACAGGGGAGCGAAGTCTGGCTGTCTGTGGCTGGCAGTCGTGGTTTCAGTCTTGCAGCTAGCGGCTGTTACGGTGGAGACGATGTGCGCCAGAAAGGAAAAAGCGGTGACTACGGTGGGCCGGAACAGGCAGAAGGTAGAGAAAAAGCAAACTTCTGAGAGGGGTAGCACCCACGCAGAAGGACATTTCACGCGGATCAGGAATATTCTATTGCTTCAGTATAGGCTTCATTTCAGAAGGTGTCAAATTCTCAGTCAATAAAATAAGGTATGCGTTCCATCATATAAATGAACTTGGGCCCTTCTGCTTTGGTTTCAACATGTACGGTGTTAAGCATCTCAAGTGCGGCACAGAATACTCAGTCTATGCCTCTGTACATAGCTTACGCAAAACCTGTATTACCCACTATAATCATCTTATGTTAGCGCACGCACCGAGCTATCCGCGCCATGCCTTTGGATCGTGGTACATTTAACACGCGACGGTGATACCGCAAGCCGATT
>JABSTT010000762.1:0-10731 GCA_013339685.2 Hyalomma asiaticum | reverse complement strand
TTTTTAGACTTTCAAGGGTCGCGTCCCCCCTTACGTGACGTTGGAAACCAACTTTCTTATTTCTTTATGGATTTTGATGAAATTTGGTAGACTTATTAGCAATAATTTTGTGATACTACTGTATAAATTTCATGAGCTTATTTTTAATACTTTTTGATTTACATAGTTTTCTCCTACTGCCCTTGTTCCGAGCTGAGTCTCTTAAAAAGTGTGCTAGAAGCTGTTTCAAAGTGCTGTGCGCTCTATGATAAACGGTCGAGGTCGAGACATTCTTAGATTTTTAAAGAACAAAACAATAAAGACTCGTGACGTCAATGTGCCGCGAATACGCAAGGGTTCTATAAAATTGTTCCGGGCAAACGTCGACATGTTCGCTAAATATTGGCCCCCAGAATACAAAGGGAACTCCTAGGATTCCTTATATAGATGTAAAAGCCAAATGCAAGATTTTCGCCAGCCGAGCCCGCGACATTAACGCTAGAACCCGGTACGCATATGAATCACACGGGACCCTGATGTCGTTTAGTCGCGAATTAACTGATGAGCACGCGATACCATTCAAGCAATGACCTAATATATACGTTAGTCATGCGTTTCTACTACATGACGCCCATTCAATGACCTATCATCTATGTTAGTCATGCGTTCCTAATACATGATGCCCATTTTCCTATACACCAAGCGAACGAAGGGATAGAGTTCGTGATTTACCGCACGTTGTTGTTGTACCGTACTTTTCCTGCGCCTTCTTTGTTTTAAAAGGTGACCTCGGCATGAGACACATAAGGCTGTCGACTTTAAAAGCCGACCAAATTCATTTTTCAAAGAAGAATGCAGCTTGACTTCCGCTACACAACCACGCCAATTCTTAACTGTAAGCATAAAAGTTCCCACTCTCCGAAAGCTACGAGCAAGGAGATCAAGATCTATTGGCTGGTCGCCATCTTCAGCTATACCGAAGTAGTTTACACATGCAGTAATTAGCATGGACAGCTTTCGCAACCTTAGTTGACGAGCGAGCTCAGTGAGTGTGGGCCAGACGATGTCGACTGGCAACGAAGTGCTGTCGATGGTTACAGAGTCGAAACAGAGTTGCATAGAACAGTTATACGTTATCCTAAGTCAGGATAGATCTCCGATCTAGAAGTTTTATGGATCCTCACAGAAAAACAGGAAGCCTGTTTTTTCTATCTTTAACCGTACACTGAAAACAGATATCGGAGCTCTGTGATCTGCAAACAACAGATCCTCTAGCGTAGGAAGTCAATGCCGTTAATGAAGACTAGCGTTGACTTCCGACGCTACGCGAAGTTTACAAGTATTTGGCAACTTTCCGCGCCCAGGCTAGAAGTATATTTTGAAGCGATGTGTAGTTCTGGTGGATCACCTTTACTTAATTGGTTTAGATCTATTGTAAAGTGCAAATTGCGGAAGCGAGATACCATCTTTTAGGGGCGAAGCTCCTTAAGGCGGCACCCGTTCGTCCCTCGTCGTAGTCGTAGTAGTGCGTAACCAGTCTTACGCTTTGACCTCCAAGGTGGTGCCGGTGGGAGATTTCTCCTGTGCGTTGTTGAACAATAAAAAATTCGCAGCGTGCGCGTTAACTAAAAGCCGAATTCTCCTGTCTCTCATTCCCCATTAGCAGCCATTTCGTGCGTCCCCGATGTATGTAGTAGTAGTAGTAGTAGTATAGTAGTAGTAGTAGTAGTAGTAGTTAGTAGTAGGTAGCCACCGGCGCGTGCCTGCTGGAGCGCACGCACGCGCCGAGGGCGAGCGCGTGGCACCTGGCGCTCGCCCTCGCCGCGAGCGCCGGGAGCCACGCGCTCCCTGGCAAACTCGACACTGCCCCGGCAAACGCGAGAGACAACGTTGGCGCAGGCAGCGTCTCCTAGCGAGTTTCTTGATTGAGAAATACCGACTGCTCGCGTTGGAGAAGCGTTCACCGGCAAAACCCGGTGAATATATATATATAATATATATATATATTATATATATATATATATATATATATATATATATATATATATATATATATATATTATATATATATATATATATACTGGACCGGTGGGAGATTTCACTTGTGCATTGTGCATAGTTGAACCGTGAGGATTCGTAGCATGCGCGTTAACTAAATTAATCCGGAACTCGGCACGATCTACGATGCACATCCCGAGCTTCGCCCACTCATCATCATTCACTCCGTGGATATGCTGTAATTTTTTTCATTACGGAGTCAGGGTAAAAAAGTACTCTGTCTCCACTCCTTCTAATAGCGCTTCAGAAGATATGGGTGACATAAAAAGGAATTCAAGCCAGCTCCAAACCGCAAGAACAGTCGGAACGTCTAAGCTGTGATTCTGTCGTCAATCGTTACGTAACCGACAAATCTTTCAAGAGGTAATTCTCTTAAAAGGCAAGGGTGCCCCCGCGGCTCAGAGGATCGAACCTGCAACTTCGAGCTAAACCGCAGCAATCTTCGCATAATAACTATCTCGTAGCAGCCCTACTGAAAAGCTCTGTTCTATATTGCGATAATTATAAATGTGTGCATAAGAAATGCATACATTATCCATTTACACTGTCACATTTTGCCGCATATTTTACTTGTGAACCTTGCGGAAACATATCGTCTTATTGGCAAGGCCATAGAGAATGTTTCGGTAACCGAATGGGATGAATGCAAGAGTGCTTAAAGCGCAGCAGTAAGTCGAGGGAAAGTGCGGCCCGCTTTTGTCTCGTGGTTGAGGCGCACTGAAAGATAACTGAACGCACGGCAGAGCCACGATCTTCGGCATATCCTTCGTGAAAAAATCCTGCAGATCCCGCGAATCGAGGAAATCGGCGCCATGCGAGGCTGTCAGCGACGACAGTGCCCCATGCAGTGCGGCTTGGCCTTCAGCCACGTGCTACAAACTGGAAGAATGCCTTCGTGCAAAATTGCATGACTCGGCGTGTGCTTAACGTGGGCTAACCTGGAACGTCGAAAGCAGCGCGGTGATTGAATGGCAGCTCCTGGTACTGCGTAACGATGGCCCTCACGTTAGCGCACAGGCACCTCCTTTGTCGATGACAAGTGGATGGTATAATGAGCTGATGCGCCTGTCATAAGCGTGGTTCGTTCAAGCATTCCATCGTTGGACTAAAGCTTACCGAGTGGCCGTACTGCACGAGCTTGTTTTATTACATTGCTATGATAGCGCTTAACACACCGGAGGCGCCATTCACGGTACAGAAGCACCATAATGAGAGCTGCTGTTGCTGTGGGTTTATTTACTATACGTACCATGTGGGAGGAGCGTGCTTGCTTGGCATATGGGGAGCAGGTTTTGATTTCTGCCCACCTAAAGCTCAGTAGCGTGCCTTCGGAGAACGGCACGTTTGTCTAGGCGGTCATTCATTTCAATCGCACGTTAACGCAAACGATGTGCTCTTGTTGTTTTCAAGTGTATTCTAAGCTTCCGTTAAATGTCCATATTAGCTGGGTACTTAATTGAAATAGGCTGTATGAAATCGAACACCTGCGGCGCATACCGGCTTACCATGGGCCGAGCACTGCGGCTATGAGCCACATCTGATGGCAGTGTCGTGAGTCGTGACGCATCAGAGCAGTATATCGTGTTAGTGACGTAAGCGTCAGTTATTCGTCTTCGTCATGTGGCAGCTACATTTCGATGGATGCGAAATTGTTGAGGCACGTGTTCTGTGCGATGACAGCGCACGTTATCGAACCCCAGGCAGTCTACATTTCCAGAGCCCACCACTGCGTCGTCTCTTAATATCATATCATGGTAACCCCAGAAATTATTAATACATTTATATCCATCTTTTCAAAATTTGGGCAGACCCAGCGAACGAGGCGACCAGGAGGGTACCGAGACGTAGGCGGCTAGATAGATGCACAGATAGACACCGTAAAAGTGACTTAAGTTTGCCAAACAATGCCTCGCTTTTATAAACGCCTTACTACCAGTACCAGTATCGTTGATTTTATTGTTTAGAATTTAAGAAACGTAACGTAGATATGGTGGCTACGAGCAAACTCTTTTTCTAGATACCTAGATGGGATCTCCAAGGGTGAAGCTCTCTGTTAAAATATGCGCGAGCTATTCATTCTACCTTGTGCAGGATCAGCCGTATGAAGACATTAAAGCAGTACACTGTGGCCGCTTGTATACACTCGTGGTAAGACTGGCATAACGTTCGATAATAGTGGGCTCAATTTCACAGTCATGCCATAGCTAATAATACGCTCATCACTTCTAGTCATATAGGCGCCCGCACAACTAACGGCCGCTATTGAAAGACTTTGGCACCTCCGTGAACGTCTCAGACTCAAGACTACTCAACATATCCTGTAGAACGTCTGAAAAGGAGTCATGTGTGGTATATTTGTCACATTTTTCTCCTCAAGTTAACACTCAGTAATATTTAACGGAATGCCAAAGAAACAAATCTAACCATTTTTGTACCGGTAATGTTGGTCTATAACTCTGGTAAACATTCTTTAATAGTTTCACCATGCAAATATGTACCAACTCGCCCAGCAAGAAGAGAAGGAGCGAATTTGCCCGCTCATTGCAACAAGGGCATGGGATGCGAGCCTTTACTAAAAAAGATTAAGATACTCGGGAGGAGCCAGACCAGAGTTGGCCGTGAACTATTAGAAGCGTTTTTTATTAAAAAGATAAAGGTGATCAATGTATAAGCGAAACTTCTGTTACCTTGTATAAGGCTGAAGACCACTTTTTGCGCAGGTGTATGTGACGGTGAGGTGTTCTGAATTGTATGCTTCCCCTCTCACCCCTTTGCAACCCTCTTTCCTATCCTTGTGACGATTGGACATGCTTATATAAGCTGTTTCAAGAGGAAATAAACCAGTTGATAGTTTGCGCTCTTTCTGTCTGCCTTGTTCTTCCTGTGATTGTCCATTCTACGCGCAACAACTTGGAAAAAAATAGGGACGTGATTAGCGTTAATGCATTCCCCTTAATTCGGCCCTTCCTCTAGGGTCATATCGTCGCCGCTCATCGTAATTACGCAATTAAAACGCGGCTCCGGTGTGAGCAGCCGAACATCAAGCCATTGGTTTACCGTCTGCAAAAACCGAAGCACCATTCTGCGCGAAGAAAACTGCTTCATGATACCGAAGGCAGATGTTCACCGAGAGCGATGAGAGACGTGAGCGCGTCGTGACCTTTTCCTTGACGAAGAGCGCGCATCTATGAATAGCGTAGTGTCATGTATCCTCTGCATATACATTGATGCGAACGGGCAAGATAGAGGACGTCGTAGAGCCGCGCCACTCTCGGCGACGGGGGGCAAGAACTTTTCTCTCTTTGAACACAGCCTCTTATACGCTCAGTCCAAAAGCCGTAATTAAGCCGTACCAGGAATGTCAAATAGTAGTACACACCACAGCAATGATTATTTGAGTGATGTATGTGTGATCGCGACGTAAGCATAGTCGAGCTGCCTGGGGTCGTGAATCGAAGCCTCTCTGAACAAATAAACCAGGAATCATATGCACCTGCTTGTGTACATTAAGGTAGCGACCTTCAAACTGAACTTTCACGTTTTGTACACCGTAGCTGTATGCGCAAACTTTCGGGCGTGTACGAGCCGTCAGGGGGCAATGTACATCACGGTTTATTTTTCACTGCAGACACCGAATGCCCCGTCTGCCTCGGTAGGATAAAGCGAAGCCAGCATGTCTGCGTTCACGGTGACGGTGCGTGACTTCCCTGACCTCAAGGACCGCACTCGTATCCTCCTGGAACAGATGCCACCTGAAGGGTCGCAGTGCCTACGCTGCGGCGACCTGGCGGGACTCGCGTGGCGTGCCCTTTGCGGCCACTGCTTCTGCAACGACTGCAAGGACGTCTTGTCGCGGGCGCACGTGCTAACCTGCCCCGTGCACTTCGTGAAGACACCCGGATCTATGGTGAGCTGGTGGACTGCAGGCGTGTTGTGACTTTTTGTTCCTGTCTGTCTACTATAGCTATGAACTAATAAAAGCAATGGTGACATCAGCTGTGCAAGAAACGAAGCTCCTTACCTAATGGTCAGCGGCATGGTCAGCGGCAAGCTTCCGCTGACCATGCCGTTCAAATACCGAAAAAAAAAAATAAGCCAGAAAAGTTGTACGGCGACCTCACTGTACAGTGAGGTCGCCGTACAACTTCGCCGTACCGAAGGCGGTTTTGCTGTTAAGAATAATAGTATGAGTTGCATTTGTTTGATATGGCATGCCACTGCTGATTCGAAGGTCGCGGCATCTATATGAAGGCGAATTGTTGAGGCCCACGTAATAGTGTGTGATGTCAGTGCATGTTAAAGAACCCCAGATAGTCAAAATTTCTGAAATCCTCTCCTACGGCGTCTCTCATAAGCATAGCGCCGTTTTGCAGCGCAAAACCTTAGAAATCACCGCTGTCAAAGAAACGTTAGCCAAAAGAACGAGAAAACGGATAAAAATGTTGGCAGATACGACACGGACATCTCTGACTTTTCTACCAATAAAGGCACGTTTAAAGGCACATACTTTTCTGATAAATGAGGAAGACCTCACATACCTGCTGACTAGAGCATGTGTAGTTTAGTAGTGTTTTTGACTGTGTTCCTTGCCATAAACATTTACAGTGGGCCGCATTGGCACTGGTAAAATGTCCAAGCGTGGCTTAACGCTAAATGAATGGTAAACGAGTGGTTGCCTCCTATTAGCACATGCTAAATTTATGACGCGACATAACGGAGCACTTTAACGCTTTCAGCTCAAGCGGACAGACCAAGGCCTGCAGGATACCAAAAAGTGTACTGCTCGTTGTGCGTGGGACGATGCACCGAACTGAAGCCTGCAGTTCATCCTGTAAGTCACTCATTCGTACGAAAAGACAGAGGGTCTTAATGGGGGCTGCACCAAGACATTTGGTTTTCCTTACCCTGAAACTTTATTCGCATAAAAGTCTTACCCTCTATTTCTGCAAAACAATAAGCGAATTTGTTGCGTTAGACAACACCGACAAATGGATCTAGAACCATGGCTAAAATTGAGTCGCTTGCTCCAGAGACTGAGGAGTTTGATGTCCCCATCTCCACTTCCGGTCTGAGTGATTCAACGGACGTTCGAAATGAGGCGCTCCAGTTTCTCGATTTCACCGGCTCGTTTTCAAATGTACAAGAAATAGGCGTGACCAGTTTCATCGCACGATGTGGTTACGGAAGCTGAAAAGATCTTTCGTGACAGAGCACCCGCAGAATTGTAAGCTGCCTAATGAAAACATCGCTATTTGACTAGCGAAACTACGTCCGCTGTCTGCACGGTAGATCGAAACCGGCTCTCAGCGATAGCATTGTGCAGCCAGCTCCAAGTCTGCTGTACGTAGCAATAACTCTGCCCTCCTGCATTTTTTTTTTGTTAGCATTTATATACGTTTCGCTTTTACCACGGGTAGTCGGTGAGTGTCTTTAAGGCGGAGGCTCTGACGTGGTGTTGTGAGTACCACAGCTCACGACAGGGGTACCCCCACAATTCCTTATTTCCGTTGTGTTCGGCTTACGAACGCCGTTTGTGTCTAGGGTAGCGGGACTCGTATCATAAGGGATATCCCCATGGTGTAGGCTCACTTAATATCGAAGTTTTTGTGGTTTGTGTTCGTTTAATGAATGCTTCAAGAAAACTCCATTGAAGAACACATTCTAAAAAGCTGCCTACAGCTGGTGCGCTCTGAGCAGTTTTGTCCGGACGACTGTAGGCTGTCCCTCGCCGAAATAAATACTCCCCATAACACTTTTTTTTTCGGTGGTCAACGCCGAAGGAAACCTACGACTCAACCTGCTGGCCTCCTTCAGCCTATTCAAGTTGCATCCGAGCCGTTCCATCGATAGGACTTGACTTGCTTGGCCCTTTCCCAACTCCCACGCAAGGAAACAAATGGATTGCAGTTGCCACTGACTACACTACACGATACGCAATTACGCGAGCTCTGCGACCAGCTGTGCAACCGACGTAGCCAATTCTTGCTATGATATCATCTCCAGCATGGTGCTCCTCGCCACATCTCACAGACCGTGGCGCTGCTTCCTCTCTCGCGTGGTAGCGACCTCCTGCGATCATGCGCTACTCGGCATAACTTCTCCACCTCATACCACCCGCAGACTAACGGACTTACCGAACGGCTCAACCGCACACTGAACGACATGCTTTCAATGTATGTTTCGATGACCACAAAGACTGGGACATTGCTCTGCATTCGTCACTTTCGCTTATAATCCTCGCGTCACGAAAATGCCGCTACTCACCACCCTTTACATCTCTACGGCCGCAGTCCCTTAATGCCTTTCGACACTCCTGCCTTATGATCCGGCGTCCACACCTCCTACGCTTATGATGCCATCACCCGTGCGCTCATCGCACGCACATTAGCCCGAGCTAGGCTCTCGTCCTCCCAGACGACGCAGAAAGCCCTCTACGATCGTCGGCACCGAGAGATCAATTTTCTTCGGGGCCCGCGTCTCCTCGGCTCCCATCTCGTCGCGTTGGTCTCTGCGAGAAGCTCATGTCCGCTACGTCGGACCTTACCGCGTCCTCGCCAGGTGACTCCTGTCACCTATGAGATCTCGCCAGTCTCGTCCCCCTCCTCAACTGCCTACAACGCAGTGACATCGGGATGTTTCGCGCCTCAAGCCATACAATTCCGATGCGCTATTTTAAGACAGCCAGCACCGCGACGGTTGCACACCGGCGGGGGGCATGTCACAGCTACGACGACGACGAAGACGTTGGTGTGGGGGCACAGGCTAGAGGTGCCCTTACAGCTGGTGCGCTCTGAGCATTTTGTCCGGAGACTGTAGGCTGTCCCTCGCCTAATAAATACTCCCCGTAAACAATATTTACAGTGAGCCGCATTAGCACTGGTAAAATGTCCAAGCGTGGCTTAACGCTAAATGAATGGTAAACTAGTGGCTGCCTCCTATTAGC
This sequence comes from Hyalomma asiaticum, assembly GCA_013339685.2. NCBI lineage: Eukaryota > Metazoa > Arthropoda > Arachnida > Ixodida > Ixodidae > Hyalomma > Hyalomma asiaticum. The sequence continues at coordinate 1,751 of JABSTT010000762.1, read as the reverse complement.
ACATGCTAATTTATGAGGCGACATAACGGAGCACTTTAACGCTTTCAGCTCAAGCGGACAGACAAGGCCTGCAGGATACCAAAAAGTGTACTGCTCGTTGTGCGTGGGACGGATGCACCGAAACTGGAAGCCTTCAGTTCATCCTGGGAAGTCACTCATTCGTACGAAAAGACAGAGGGCCTAATGGGGCCGCACCAAGACATTTGGTTTTCCTTACCCTGAAAATTTATTCGCATAAAAGTCTTACCCTCTATTTCTGCAAAACAATAACGAATTTGTTACGTAGACAACACCGACAAATGGATCTAGAACCATGCTAAAATTGAGGAGTTTGATGTCCCCATCTCCGCTTCCGGGCTGAGTGATTCAACGGACATTCGAAATGAGGCGCTCCAGTTTCTCGATTTCACCGGCTCGTTTTCAAATGTACAGAAATAGGCGCGACCAGTTTCATCGCACGATGTGGTTACTGAAGCTGAAACGATCTTTCGTGACAGAGCACCCGCCGAATTGTAAGCTGCCTAATGAAAACATCGCTATTTGACTAGCGAAACTAGTCCGCTGTCTGCACGGTAGATCAAAGCGGCTCTTAGCGATGGCATTGTGCAGCCAGCTCCAAGTCTGCTGTAGTAGCAATAACTTGCCCTCCTGAATTTTTTTTTTGTTAGCATTTATATACGTTTCGCTTTACCACGGGTGTGGTAGGTGAGTCTTTAAGGCGGAGGCTCTGACGTGGTGTTGTGAAGTACCACAGCTCACGAGAGGGGGTACCCCCACCAATTTTTATTTCTCTTGCGTTCTGGCTACGAACGCCGTTTGTGTCTAGGGTAGCGGGACTCGTATCATAGGGGATATCCCCATGGTGTAGGCTCACTGATATCGAAGTTTTGTGGTTTTGTGTTAATTTATGAATGCTTCAAGAAAACTCCATTGAAGACGCATTCTAAAAAGCTGCCAACAGCTTCCGTTCAGTCACAGATGGTTTATTTATCGGATTATGAGGAAAATTTTATGGAAAAAAGCGACACTGATTTCATGTTTGTCAGCAGTTGTTTGTCCTGCATGAGACGGAAGGAAACGCTCAGCCATTCGTCTAAAGTATTTACAGGTGGCAGAAAATAATGTTCATGCTGAATATAGAAGTCGAGAATCGCGGTGCGAAATTGCAAGTTGCCCGTTCCTGGCACCACCACATTTTTAATTATGCAAATATAAAGCGTTCTTATAGTTTGCATGAAAATCCTCGCCGTTATATGAACGGCAGTTTTTCTTCGAATATGCTAACCATACGTTCCCCTTCACTAACTTCGTCTTGCTGCTTGGTTTGTCCTGCTGTTGCTGCCTGTACGTCTTGTAAAAGGAAAAGACCTGAGCGGCTTCGTTCGCATATGGTGCGCTTCGTGCAAAATAACAAAAGGTGAGAGACACAAGCGGTACTGAACGCCTGCCGAGGCACGTCAAACGCTTCGTCCATCATAAAAGGACAAAGAAGGGTTGAGATCACTTACAGCGCGTGCACCCTCTAGCCTGCGCCCTGCTCGGCAGAATGAAGACGACAGAAAATAATTATGAAGTAGCAGGTCAGAAATAAGGGTTGTATGCAGTACACAAACTACATATGTTGTGCTCTTACTTGTAACTAGGAACAAACTGCCACAACCTCACAATTTTCCAGCCGCAGCACCCCCGCATGGTTTCCGACATGATTCCTATTTTTCATTAACGTAAAAAAAACAAGCAGTGCTGGATTA